>JARGCV010000133.1:0-45000 GCA_034064705.1 Bothrops alternatus | reverse complement strand
TAGTGCAATCTTTTATGATCCCTAACAAAAGATCCTGAGGTAGAAATTCAATAACCTGAGGTAGAAATTCAACCCACTTTTTCAGTATTAAAGTAATCAATATTAAACATAAGATCATATTAAGAAGCAATCATCATAGAACATAAAATACAACATTAGGTGTTAGTCTTTGTAGACGTCTGGTTTGGTAAACATTCTTCACTCCTCACGTCAAGCCTCAACTATACGCCAGATACATTTTATTTGATTGGTGTTTCTTTTGTATATAGTCTATCCACTGTTTCCAGTCTGTCAAATATTGTTCATTTGAGCGATCTTTCAAATATGCCTATATTTTCGCCATTTCCGCCAAATTTATTACTTTCAAAGTCCATTCTTCCATAGGTGGTATTTCTGGCTTCTTCCAATATTGTCCCACTAACAGTCTAGCTGCTGTGATCAAGTTCAGAAATAAGTTCGTCTCTGTGGTAGTGCAATCTTTTATGATCCCTAACAAAAAAACCTGAGGTAGAAATTCAATACGCTTTTTGAAAATGGTTTGGAGTGTCCACCATATCTTCCTCCAGAAGGCTTTGATTTTCCTACATGTCCACCATACATGAAAATATGTAGCCTCCCCATCACCACACCTCCAGCATTTGGGTTGGGTGTCTGGATAGATGCATGATAGTTTTTTCGGGTCTAGATGCCACCTATAGAACATCTTGTAGAAGTTTTCCCTTAGCTGTTGCGCTTTCGTAAATACTACATTTCTCACCCAGATTTCCTCCCACATTTCCATCGTGATGGGATGCCCAAAATCTCGTTCCCACTTTACCATACAGGTCTTGATTAACACAGTTTCAGAGTCCATTTCTATCAGAGCAACGAGCACACTTTCTTGAAGATGGGGACCACATCAGCCTTTTTCCAATCCTCAGGTACTTCCCCGGTGCTCCAACGGTTCTGAGATAACATCTGCCAGCTCCTTCAGAACTCTGGGATGTAATGTTCGTCAAGGTCGGATAGATGTTCTCTTACCATTTTTCTTGCTTATTTTAATTTTTGTTTCTAATTTCTCTTTTGCAGTGGGTTGTTGTTGATTTTTTGGTATGTTGGGCTATAGTTCCTTTTTGTGTGAAGACTGATGCAAAGTATGAGTTAAAGCAGCTCTGCTTTCTCCCTGTTGCCTGTTATTTCCTTGCCATCTTCTCTCTTTAGTGGAGCTACAGTTTCCTTGACTTTTTTCTTGTTGTTAATATGTTGGAAGAAACTTTTATTATTATTATTATTATTATTATTATTATTATTATTATTATTCATGATTTCTGTTGCAAGTCTTTGTTCGCTCTGAGCCTTTGCTTTCCTGACTTCATCTTTACACATTCTGGCTGTCAGCTGATAATCCGCCTTAGTTATGTACCCCTCTTTTCCATTTTTTGTATTTGTCCTTTTCGTCTTTCAGTTTGTCAGAAAGATCTTTGTGCAATCATGGTGGTTTCTTCTTGAATTTTTTGTTTTTCTTTTTCAGTGGTATTGTGTCAGTCTGGGCTTTTATGTTCTATCTCCATCCATCCATCCATGTATCCAATGTCTCTCTCTCGCTCTCCCTCTTTCTCTCTCCCTCCCTCCCTCCCTCCCTCTCTTTCTCCATATACATATTCATATACATATATATATACATACTATCTATCGATCGATTTATCTATGAGAGATAGAGAATGGACGAAAATAGATAGATAGATAGATAGATAGATAGATAGATAGATAGATAGATAGATAGATAGATAATAGATTGATAGATCTTCAGCCAGCCAGCCATCATTTCTATCAGTCATCTCGCTCTCTCCATCCATCCATCCATCCATCCATCCATCCATCCATCCATCCATCCATCCTGTCCGTCCGTCCATCCATCCATCCATCCATCCATCCATCCATCCATCCATCCATCCATCCATCCATCTATCCATCTATCTATCCATCTATCTATCTATCTATCTATCTATCTATCTATCTATCTATCTATCTATCTATCTATCTATCTATCGAGATAAAGAGACAGAGAGAATGGATGCAAATAGATAGATAGATAGATAGATAGATAGATAGATAGATAGATAATAGATAGATTGATAGATCTTCAGCCATTCATCCGTCCATCATTTCTATCAATATCTCTCTCTCCATCCATCCATCCATCCATCCATTCATCCTGTCTGTCTGTCTGTCTGTCTGTCTATCTATCTATCTATCAACTATCTATCTATCTATCAACTATCTATCTATCTATCTATCTATCTATCTATCTATCTATCTATCTATCTATCTATCTATTCATCTGTTTGTCTGTCTTATCTATCTATCTATCTATCTATCTATCTATCTATCTATCTATCTATCTATCTATCTATCTATCTATCTATCTATCTATCTATCTATCTATCTATCTACCTACTTACGGGACCGTCTTCTGCCACATACGGTACTTCCCTTCGACCAGTGAGAGCGCACAGGGTCGGCCTCCTCCGGGTCCCGTCAGCGAAACAATGCCGTCTGGCGGGTCCTAGGGGGAGGGCCTTCTCTGTTGTGGCGCCCACCCTCTGGAACCAACTGCCCCCTGAAGTCCGCGTTTCCCCCACTCTCCCGGCCTTCCAGAAGAATCTAAAAACTTATCTATGCCGGCAGGCCTGGGGATGACTGTGATTGCGTGTGAATTATGAATGTGTTCGGGGGGGGGTCTTTTAATGTTTTGTAGATTTGCTTTTTGATTTTAAACTCTGTGATGTTCTTTTTGTTTATGTTGTTAGCCGCTCCGAGTCCTTTGGAGAGGAGCAGCATAAAAATTTAATTAAAATAAATAAAAATAAATAAATACCTATCTATCTATCTAATCTATCACCTATCAATTTTTTTCTATTGCTGGGCGGAAGGAGATGCCAGTCCAGGCTCAAAGGATCTCTCTTTCGGAGAGAGCAGCGGCCTTGCCTTAAGTTGGGAAAGAAACACAATGAAAATGTTAAGGGATCCATCTGGCTAGAGGAGAGCCAACTTTTGGGGAATCAGTATTGCTGGAAATTACCTCATCAGGGCACTTCATTTCAGAAGAAGCAGCTGCGCCCCACGTTTGCAGAAGGGACACGTGTGTGGCTAGCGACACGCTCGGGGCTGGGATGTGATCTGTGGTTCATGCTAACCACAGAATCCGAAGATTGCTTTTTAAGAGACCCCCGATTGTTTCATCCATTTGCAAGGCAGATGTTTGCTTGTCTAGAAAATTTATACGGCTGCCCAACATCCTCAGGGTGACTCCAGCTGACAGAAATAAAGCCCCAATACAAAAACCCAACAAATTCCTCCCCCCCCCGGTGACACAAATATCAAACCAACAATTTGACACTTTGGGGTCCCCGGGCCCATTGGCAAACCCAGATCTTTGGCACCTTTTGAAAGAGTGTCAAGATGGTGGCCGGTCTTATTTCTGCAAGGTTGGTGTCCCCACAGGGAGGGAGCCACCACAGAGAAGGCCCTTCTCCTTGCTCCCACTAGACCCCGGGGGTCTCCAAACCTGGCAACTTTCAGGCTTGTGGACTTCAACTCCCAGAATTCCCCAGCCAGCCTGAGGAATTCTGGGAGTTGAAGTCCCCAAGTCTTAAATGTCTATGGAGATTCTCAGTCATCCAGGTCATGGTAGTCCCAGAGGGTGCCTTTTCACGAGGCAACTGGGCTTTCTTGTTTCTCTTTGAAGATATTTGGTTGAAGAGGTTACACTTCTTATCCAAGAAGCTTCTTCAGCTCAGAGTTGAAGAAGCTTTTTGGAGGAGAAGGGAAACCATCTTCAAAGAAAAACAAGGAAGTCCAGTTGCCTCATAAAAAAAAAAATCACCGTTGGGACACAAGTCTTTTTTTTTTTTAATATAAAATTCTTTTATTAAAACAATCAACATTGAACATAAAAAAAACATATTGTGCAGCAATCATCATGGCACCTGATATACAATACTAGGTATTAGTCACTGAAAACGTCTGAATTAGTAAGCCTTTTTCCCACCCCTCGCGTCTAGCCTCAACTATACTCCTGTTACACTTTGTTTGATTGGTGTTTCTCTTATCTGGTTCCATATTAATGTGGTCAACATTAAACCAAAGATCCTATTGCTAAACAATCATCCTAGAGCATAGCATACAACATTAGGTATTAATCTTTGTAAACATCTGTTTTAGTAAACGTTCTTCCCTCCTCCCTTCCCTCTTCAAGTATACTCCGAGTACCTTTTGTTTGTTTGGTGTTTCTCTTATATATGGTCTATCTGCTGTATCTAGTTTATTGCATATTGTTCGTTTGCGCTTCTGAATTGACTTCATCCCATTACTAGTGCAAACTTTTATAGTCCCTAACCGGAGATCCTGAGACATCCTCTGCTTCCTTGCTCTGGTGGATCAAACGATAGATGTCATCAATGAAAGATGGTCCTTCAAATAACCTGACCACAAGACATGTAGAGCTGGAAACACGGAACCCAAAGCTGCCCAGATGTTCTGCTGGTGGGTTCCTTCGAAGACCCAGGGCTTGATCATGGCTGGGAAGCCATGTTGAAGCTCCAATCTTCTTCCTTGTCTCCAGATCCACCCAGATGGGGTAGCCGATCCCTATGGGCCGGGCAGAAGAGCTGAGCGTCCCGTTGCGAGCTGACTGAACCTCGGGGACAAGCCATGATCAGCTTCCTGCAGCTTCTCCTGGCTTGGCTGGGAGGGTGTGGTTGCGCAGGCCGCCTCGTGCCCCCCAGCCAAGGAGCCAAGGATGGATCCTTCCGTGGAAACCTGTCTCAACGTTGGGAGAGACCGCTCTTCAGGACTCGCCGCAGCTGGGTTTGGAACCAGTTCTTCGTCATTGAGGAATATTCGGGTCCAGAACCTGTCCTCATCGGAAGGGTGAGCCCTGAATCTCCCATGGTTGGGAGGGAGAGCTAGACTTCGTAGTTTTGAGGTGTCCTCATTTTCTACAATATATATATTGTAAATCACTGCCTAGTATGTAAACTGCCCAGGTTCGAATCCCATAAAGGGTATGGCTAACTGAAGAGAGCAGAATGAGCTCAAAATGGCCATCTTAGTCTCCCAATTTAATTCTTTAACTCTTTGTCAGAAAAAGAAATTTGGATATATATATATATATATATATATATATATATATATATATATATATATATATATATATATATATATATATATATATATATATATATATATATATATATATATATATATATATATATATATATATATATATATATATATATATATATATATATATATATATATACATACACACACACACACACACACACACACACACACACACACACACACATATATACCGTATCTGCAGGTCCTGCATACCTATACCCATGAAAATGTACGAAAACATATATAGAGAGAATCCTGCATACTAGCCACAACATATGAAATATAGACTAGACTAGACAAGACAAGACTAGACTAGACTAGAATAGAATAGAATAGAATAGAATAGAATAGAATAGAATAGAATAGAATAGAATAGAATAGAATAGAATAGAATAGAATAGAAAATTAGAATAGAATAATAAAAAATTAGAATGGAATAGAATAGAATAGAATAGAATAGAATAGAATAGAATAGAATAGAATAGAATAGAACAGAACAGAACAGAACAGAACAGAACAGAACAGAATAATAAAACAATGAATAGAATAGAATAGAAAATAGAATACAACAGAATAGAACAGAACAGAACAGAATAGAATAATAAAACAATGAATAGAATAGAATAGAAAATAGAATAGAACAGAACAGAACAGAACAGAACAACAGAACAGAATAGAATAGAATAGAATAGAAATAAGGAATAGAAATAAGGAATGGAATGGAATAGAATAGAATAGAGTAGAATAGAATAGAATAGAATAATAAAATAAGGAATAGAATAGAATATAGAATGGAATGGAATAGAATAGAATAGAAATAAGGAATAGAAATAAGGAATGGAGTGGAGTGGAATGGAATTGAATGGAATAGAATAGAATAATAAAAATAAGAATAGAATAGAATAGAATAGAATAGAATAGAATAGAATAGAATAGAATAGAATAGAATAGAATAGAATAGAATAGAATAGAATAGAATAGAATAGAATAGAATAGAAATAAGGAATAGAGTGGAGTGGAGTGGAGTGGAGTAGGGTAGGGTAGGGTAGGGTAGGGTAGGGTAGGGTAGAGTAGAGTAGAGTAGAGTAGAGTAGAGTAGAGCTGGAAGGGACCCTGGAGGTCTTCTAGTCCAGCAGGAGACCCCATACCACTACATCAGTTTGATTCCCCTTTCTCCTTCCTGGAGATTCTTCATTCGTGGTCTTTTCTTCTCTAAAGATCTCCCTGGTCAATTCTACCACAGCCAGATCTGGCATTTTAGAAATTAATGCAAACGTCCCCACAATTCTCATTGTGATGTGATCTTCCTGGAATTGAGCAGAAAAAAAGGGGGGGGAGAGGAAATATTTAAAATTCTGTATTCGACCAAAGGCCAGATCAGAATCAATAAGCATTCCACTAATTGGATGCTGACTACAGAAACAATATAATAGAGACAGTATTAAGACTGTCCTGTCTCTTCTACAAAACCTCCAATGATGAAGCACCCACAGCTTCTGAAGGCAAGTTGTTCCATGGATTAATTGTTCTTGCTGTCAGAAAATTTCTCCTTAATTCTAGGTTGGTTCTCTCCTTGTTTAGTTTCCATCCGTTTCTTCTTGTTCTGCTTTCAGGTGTTTTGAAGAATAGCTTGACTGCCTCTTCTTTGGGGCAGCCCTTGAGATATTGGAACACTGCTATCATGTCTCCCCTTGTCCTTCTCTTCACTAGACTAGCCATGCCCAGTTCCTGCAAATGTAATAATAATAATAATAATAATAATTTATTTATTTATTTATTATTTTGACATATGCCGCCCTTCTCCTCAGACTCAGGGCGGCTCACAGCAAATAATACAAGTACAAAAATATAAATCAATTAAAATAGTAGTATACAATATAAAAACTATAAAACTATTCCCACTCATACAACATACAGTCCCAATCAAAGGCCCAGGGGCAGAGCGCAGCTCACACGCCCCAAGCCTGTCTGCATAAATGTGTTTTTAAGAGTTTTCGGAAAGCTAGGAGGGAGGGAGCAGTACGAACCTCTGAGGGAAGTTGGTTCCAGAGGGCTGGGGCAGCAACAGATAATAATAATAATAATAATAATAATAATAATAATAATAATAATAATAATAATAATAATAATAATAATAGTCCTTGGTAAAGACTCGATAGGTAGAAAAAATGCCAAATCCAGTCTGAACATCTGGCTGACTGCGATGATCCATAATTACTAGTATCAATAGTAATAGGTGCCTTGGGTGCAATCCCAAAACAACTGGAGCACCACTTGGACACCATTGGCATTGACAAATTCGCTATTAGTCAATTGCAGAAAGCGACCTTACTAGGAACTGCTTCCATCCTGCAACAATATCTGTAATACCATCAAACATCCACATCTGCCTATCCCAGGTCCTGGGTAAGGACTCGATAGGTAGACAAAATGCCAAATCCAATCTGAACATCTGGCTGACTGTGCGATGATCCATAATAATAATAATAGTAATAATAATAATAATAAAGTTGGAAGGAATCTTGGAGGTCATCGAGTCCAACCCCCTGCTCAGGCAGGAAACCGTACACCATTTCAGACAAATGGCTGTCCAGTCTCTTCTTAAAAACTTCCAGTGTTGGAGCATTCACCGCTTCTGGAGGCAGGTTGTTCCACTAGTTAATTGTTCTAACTGTCAGGAAGTTCTAACTGTCAGGAAGTTTCTCCTTAGTTCTAGGTTGCTTCTCTCCTTGATCAGTCTCCATCCGTTGCTTCTTGTTCTGCCTTTGGGCGCTTTGGAGAATAGCTTGACTCCTTCTTCTTTGGGGCAGCCCCTGAGATACTGGAACATTACTATCATGTCCCTCCTCGTCCTTCTCTCCTAATAATAGATATTATTATTATTATTATTATTATTATTATTATTATTATTATTATTATTATCATTATCCCGTTGGCCAACGTCCTTCCTTGTATGTCTTCCTTCTCTTTGGCAGTTGCACACGGATGTGGATCATGGGGAGGGCCGCATCAAGTATGTCTTGACCGGAGAAGGGGCAGGCACCGTCTTCGTCATTGATGAGAAGACGGGCAACATCCATGTCACCAAGACGTTGGACCGAGAGGAGAAGGCCCAGTACACTTTGCTGGCTCAAGCGGTGGATCGGGCATCCAACCGGCCTCTGGAGCCACCCTCAGAGTTCATTATCAAAGTCCAGGACATTAATGACAACCCGCCCGTCTTCCTGCAGGGCCCCTATCATGCCACCGTGCCGGAGATGAGCAATGTCGGTGAGTTGGTTGTCGGAAAAGTGAGGAGAACATCTCCAGATGATTTGTGGAATTCCTCCTCCGCCTGACCCTCAACAGGAAGGGACCGCTAATTTCTTTTCCCAACGGGAAACTGCTGCTGATGACATTCAAAATTCAGACCTTGGCGACCGACTCATATTTATGATGGTCGCAGCGTCCCGGGGACACATGATTCCCCCTTTTGCGACTTCCTGACCAGCAAAGTCAAGGGGGGAAGCTGGATTCACTTAACAACTGTGGTGGTTCGCTTAACCCAGGGGTAGGCAACCTTGGCTCTTTTATGACTCGTGGACTTCAACTCCCAGAATTCCTGAGCCTGCATGGCTCAGCTTGGAAACCTCTCCCTTTCCCCTCAGCGTGGCTGGCTCAGGAATTCTGGGAGTTGAAGTCCACCAGTCATAAAAGAGCCGAGGTTGCCTACCTCTGGCCTAGGCCTAGGCCGCTTTCTGACTCGTGGACTTCAACTCCCAGAATTCCTGAGCCACCCTGCCTCAGCTTGGAAACCTCTCCCTTTCCCCTCAGCGTGGCTGGCTCAGGAATTCTGGGAGTTGAAGTCCACCAGTCATAAAAGAGCCGAGGTTGCCTACCTCTGGCCTAGGCCTAGGCCGCTTTCTGACCCGTGGACTTCAACTCCCAGAATTCCTGAGCCACCCTGCCTCAGCTTGGAAACCTCTCCCTTTCCCCTCAGCGTGGCTGGCTCAGGAATTCTGGGAGTTGAAGTCCACGAGTCATAAAAGGGCCAAGTTTGAAGACCTCTGAGATAGAGGGATAGAGGGATAGGGGTAGGCAACCTTGGCTCTGGACTTCAACTCCCAGAATTCCTGAGCCAGCATGGGGGAACTATGGCTCCCTTGATAACTGGTGGACTTCAACTCCCAGAATTCCTGAGCCAGCATGGCTCAGCTTGGAAACCTCTCCCTTTCCCCTCAGCATGGCTGGCTCAGGAATTCTGGGAGTTGAAGTCCACCAGTCATAAAAGAGCCGAGGTTGCCTACCCCTGGCCTAGGCCTAGGTGGCTTTATCACTCATGGACTTCAACTCCCAGAATTCCTGAGCCAGCCTGGCTCAGCTTGGAAACCTCTCCCTTTTTCCCTCAGCGTGGCTGGCTCAGGAATTCTGGGAGTTGAAGTCCACCAGTCATCAAAGAGCCAAGGTGGCCTACCCCTGACTTAACCCCTCTGGCAAGGAAGGTTGTCCAATGGGGCAAAATTCACTGAACCGTCTTGCTTAATGACGGAAATGGTCGTAAATATAAGCGTCCAGATTTTGACCCTGTTGACCATGGGGAGGCTGCAATGTCGTCAGGGTGAATGACTTTCATAAGCCAGTTTTTTCAGTGTCGCTGTAACGTCAAACGGTCACTAAATGAACGGACATAAGTTGAGAACTGCTTGTGTTTCGTTTCTGGTCCTGTTGTTCTTATTCTCTCCACCGAAGGGCCATTTTTCCATGGCAGCTCCCAGACGCACCCACCCTAAAAATACTACTACTACTACTACTACTACTACTACTACTACTACTACTACTACTACTAATAATAATAATAATAATAATAATAATAGTAATAATAATAATATTCACGCAACTTCTGGGAGTGGTGGAGTCCAACAGTTGGACTCGTGGAACGGACCAAAAAACGGACGTTTTAAGCCCAAATTGTGTCCCTTTCGACTCTGTTACCGCCGCAGTAGAACCTAACATTTCGGTTACTAAATGAGACATTTGTTCAGCAAGTTTTGTCCCGTTGTACGACCTTCCTTTGCCACAGTTGTTAAGTGAATCACGGCAGTTGTTTTGTAACTCGGTTGTTCAGTACTCATGGCTTCCCCATTTACTTTGCTTGTCAGGAAGTCGTAAAAGGGATCATGTGGGACGCTGCAACCGTCATAAATATGAAGCAGTTGCCAGGGGTCTGAATTTTGACCACATGACCACAGGGATAATACTGCAATGGTCGTAAGCGTGAAAAATAATAATAATAACAACTTTATTGTCATTGTGTGTGTATACGCAGTATACACATACAACGAAATTTACATGACACCCAAAGACCAGGTCCCACACACATAATCCCCAAACACACTCCCACCCACCACAATCCCCCACCCCCAAACCACCCAGCATCCACCCAACAGACCAAGTAATACTGTCCAACAGTTCACTGATGGTGGCGCTTTAGTTCGTTATTAAGTGCAATTATAGCTCTGGGATAAAAGCTATTCAGAAAACGGGTGGTCCGAGTTTTAAATTTATTTATGTATTATTTATTTGTTCAGGCTTGTATGCCGCTCCTCTCCGGAGACTCGGAGCGGCTAACAACATATGTATAAATAACAAATTACAATAAAAATCCCAAACAAAAATATCTAAAAATACAATAAAACACCCACTCATATTCAATAGTCAACCACAGTCATCCCCAGGCCTGCCGGCAAAGATGAGTTTTAAGATTTTTTCGGAAGGCCGGGAGAGTCGGAGAAACGCGGACTTCAGGAGGCAGTTGGTTCCAGAGGGCCACAACAGAGAAGGCCCTCCCCCTAGGGCCCGCCAGACGACATTGTTTCGCTGACGGGACCCGGAGGAGGCCGACCCTGCGTGCTCTCACCGGTCGTAGGGAAGTATGTGGCAGAAGGCGGTCCCGTAAGTATCCTGGTCCCATGCCATGAAGGGCTTTATAGGTAATAACCAACACTTTAAATTGCGCTCGGAGACCAATAGGCAACCAATGCAGCATGCGGAGAGTTGGTGAAATGTGGGCACAGCGCGGAAGGCCCACAACTGCTCGCGCAGCTGCATTTTGCACTAATTGTAGTCTCCGAACACTCTTCAAGGGTAGCCCCATGTAGAGAGCGTTGCAGTAGTCGATCCTCAAGGTGACAAGGGCATGTGTGACTGTGAGGAGAGACTCCCGATCCAAATAAGGACGCAACTGGTGCACCAGGCGAACCTGGGCAAATGCCCCCCTCGTCACAGCTGACAAATGATGATCCAATGTCAGCTGTGGGTCAAGGAGGACTCCCAAGTTGCGGACCTTCTCTGAGGGGTTTATCGATTTAACCCCCCAGGGTAATGGAAGGACAGATTGAAGTGTCCTTGGGAGGCATCACCCACAGCCACTCTTGTCTTGTCAGGGTTGAGCCTTAATCTGTTAAATGTTCTATATCTTCTGCCAGAAGGCAACAGTCCAAAAAGATTGTAAGCAGGATGGGAAGAATCTCTGAGGATGTTACGCAACTTCCTCAAACAACGAGATTCGAAGATGTTGTCCAGAGCTGGTAGCTGGAGTCCAATAATATTCTGGGCAATTTTCATAATTCTCTGTAGAGCTTTTGTGTCCGCTACAGAGCTGCTCCCATACCATGCCAAGAATGCCATATGTCAGGACACTCTCAATGGTGCTGTGATAGTAGGGTTAATCCAAGTC
This sequence comes from Bothrops alternatus, assembly GCA_034064705.1. NCBI lineage: Eukaryota > Metazoa > Chordata > Lepidosauria > Squamata > Viperidae > Bothrops > Bothrops alternatus. Next base: position 33,119 of record JARGCV010000133.1, on the reverse strand, counting down.
TCTGGATGGAGAGAAGTGAGAAGTGGTGTACCCCAAGGTTCAGTTTTGGGACCTTTACTTTTTAATTTATTCATCCATGATCTGGATGTAGAAGTAAATAGTGAGGTAGCAAAGTTTGCTGATGACACCAAATTGTTCCGGGTAGTGAAAAGTGAAACTGATTGTCGGGAGCTCCAGAAGGATCTCTCGAAATTGTGTGAGTGGGCAACAAAGTGGCAAATGCATTTTAACCTAAACAAGTGCAAAGTTATGCACATCGGGGCAAAGAACCCCAATTATACTTACCAACTGATGGGGACCAAACTTTCTGAGACAACCCAAGAAAGGGATCTTGGGGTTTTGGTGGACAGCTCGATGAAGATGTCAACCCAATGCGCAGCAGCAGTAAAAAAAGCAAATTCCATGCTTGGCATGATTAGGAAGGGAATCGAAAATAAGTCAGCAAGTGTTGTATTGCCTCTGTACAAATCGATGGTGAGACCCCACTTGGAGTACTGTGTACAGTTCTGGTCACCACACCTCAAGAAGGATATAATGGAACTGGAAAAGGTGCAAAAAAGGGCAACAAGAATGATCAAGGAAATGGAGCACCTCCCTTATCAAAGCAGATTGCAACGCCTTGGTCTCTTCAGCCTTGAAAGACGGCGTTTAAGGGGTGACTTGATCGAAGTGTATAAAATCATGCATGGGATAGATAAGGTGGATAGAGAAAAATTCTTTTCTCTATCACACAATACTAGGACGAGGGGGCACTCCCTAAAGCTCGTAGGTAAGAAAGTGAGGACAAATAAAGGGAAATATTTCTTCACCCAGAGGGTTGTTGGTTTATGGAATTCACTTCCTGAAGGGGTCGTGACAGCTGTCAGCCTTGATAGCTTCAAGGCAGGGTCAGACAGATTCATGGAGGCCAAGTGTATCGGTGGCTATTAAAACGGATGTCCATGTGCCGCCTCTATGTTGGTTGAGGCAGGCAGGATTCCCTTGAGTACCATTTGTTGGGGGTCAAGGGAAAGGGAGGGTTTTGCCTTCTCTTTCTGCTCAAGAATGCTGGACTTGATGGGCTTTGGCCTGATTCAGCATGGCTCTTCTTATGTTCTTATGTTCTTAGTAGGACAGAAGTAGATGTTGAGATAGATTCATCTTCCTCAGCATTCTCAGGAAGTACAGCCTCTTCTGTGCCTTCTTCACAAGCATGTTAACATTCATAGACCATGAGAGGTCCTCCGAGATATAAGTGCCCCAAAATTTAAAACTACCCACCCTCTCCACCTCCACACCATTTATGTACAATGGTAGATGCGCATCTCTCTTCCTCCTAAAGTCGATTATAAGTTCTTTAGTTTTTGTGGTGTTAAGTGTAAGATTATTACCCACAAGTCCCTTTTTTTCAGTGTTATTGTAACTTCAAATGGGCAGTGAATGGATGCCTGTAAAATACACACCTCTGCTCTGTATTTTCCTGGCTAAATGTGGCTGCCAAGCAACCCAGTTGTGTTATTTCTTGTTTCAAGGTATGCTTTGGTACCCAGCTTGGAGTCTAATTCTGCCACCACCACCCCCTAAAGTACATTGTGTGAGCAGAGACCTAATTTAAAAAGCCAATTTAAAAGGAGGCGTGTTGACATTATCTGTCAACATGACTGTATGATTGAGCTGGAGTGGGCTTCCTTCCTGAATTATAATTGGGGAATGCGCAAGGATTCTTAACCGCCCAAAATGTTGACTTAGGGTCCATTGTTTTTCCAAACTTGGCAACTTGGACTTCAACTCCCAGAATTCCCCAGCCAGCATGCCTGCACTTCAACCCCCCAGAATTCTCAAGTCATCAATCTGGCTGGAGAATTCTGGGAGTTGAAGTCCACTCATGTTAAAGTTCCTAACTTGGAGAATAAGAAAAGGCTTAATCAGAGGAAAACCTGATCTCAGTAAATAGCCCTTTTATTTATTTGTTTCTTTCTTTATTTATGAAATATATTTGCCACCGGTCTCGTATCCAACGACTCTGGGCGGCCTACAGCATAAAAACATTAAAGCATTAAAAAACATCGAAATCAAACACTCACAGAGATACAGTGGATTAAATCATTAACAAATAAAAGCATTAACACCGGATGGGAAAGGAGGGAGCTGGACACTCGGTCCAAAGTGTGGGGGGATTGGGGTGGGAGGTTCTGCTGCTTAAGCAGGGGGCTGGACTACACAACCTCCAAGGTCCCTTCCAGATTCTATTCTATCCTATCCTATCCTATCCTATCCTATCCTATCCTATCCTATCCTATCCTATCCTATTCTATTCCTTATTTCTATTCTATTCTATTCCTTATTTCCATTTTATTCTATTCTCTGTTCCATTCTATTTCTTACTCTATCCTATCCTATCCTGTCCTGTCCTGTATTTTATTATTCTATTCCATTCAATTTTTATTCTATTCTATTCCATTCCGTTCCGTTCTGTTCCGTTCATTTTCATTCCATTCCCATCCATTGCATTGTGTTCTGTTCTGTTCCGTTCTGTTCCATTCTGTTCCATTCCCATCCATTCTATTCTATTCTATTCTATGCTATGCTATGCTATGCTATGCTATGCTATGCTATGCTATGCTATGCTATGCTATGCTATGCTATGCTATGCTATGCCATGCCATTCCTTATTTCTATTCTATTCCATTCCATTCCATTCCATTCCATTCCATTTCATTCTATTCTATTCTATTCTATTCTATTCTATTCTATTCTATTCTATTCTATTCTATTCTATTCTATTCTATTCTATTCTATTCTTTCCCATCCCATCCCATTCTTTTTATCTCTTTATTCTATATTCCATTCCTTTTAGTCAGATTCTATTCTATTCTATTCTATGCCGTGCCATGCCATGCCATGCCATTCCAAGATGTGGAAGGTTGGATTAAGTTTTAATTGGTCAACCACCTCCAGTAACAAACTCCCCCATTGACTCCCTACCGCTAACCTAAGCCCCTAAACCTATTACATTGGTTCAGACATGGCTTTGGTCCTGTGGTCCTGTGGCTCACACAGTCGAGCCGGGGTCTTCAAACTTGACCCTTTTATGACTTGGGGACTTGAACTCCCAGAATTCCTTAGCCAGGCACGCTGTTTGCAGATCTAATCCTTCTCAGCTTGTTTTAAATTGAGTAGGTGCCTGTTTGATTGTTTCTGGAGGGTTTGATCTGTGTTACTATGGGAGCGCTTTTCCACAGTGTTTCGGCTGTAAGCCTTTGTGCAGACTGGGTGTTTTATTTTTAAAGAACTCAACGGCTCCCTAGAAAGAACAGAGCGAGGCTGGCCGCAGGTTGCCAAAAAGAAAATAAATCGGTCATCCCCCCACGGAGGTAAGGGACTTAAGAGAGGATTTTTAAAACTATGGCTTTTCCAGAGGTGTGTGGTTTTTTTTAAATGCTATTTTCTGCTTCGACCTTCAAAGGGCAGCCAAATGCAAACGTTTGCTCTCGACTTTGCTAACGGGTTGCTGCGGATTCCTGGCTGGAAAGGGTCAGACTAGCTGACCTCTCAGGTCTCTTTCCAACATTACTTTTGTACTTTTATATGATAGGGCGGCTGGATTTTCTGCTGAATGCCATAAACGGCTGCACATTTTAAAGTGTGTAACACCACACTTAGAATGCTGCACCCAGTTTCAATCCGCCGCGATATAAAAAAGATGCTGAGACTCTAGAAAGAGAACAGAGAAGAGCAACAAAGATGATTAGGGGACTGGAGGCTGAAACATACGAGGAATGGCTGCTGGAATTGGGTATGTCTAGTTTAACGAAGAGAAGGACGAGGGGGGACAGGATAGCAGTGTTTCCATATCTCAGGGGCTGCCCGAAAGAAGAGGGAGTCAAGCTATTCTCCAAAGCGCCGGAAGGCAGGACAAGAAGCAACAGATGGAAACTAACTAATCAAGGAGAGAAGCAGCCTAGAACCAAGGAGGAATTTCCTGACAGAATAATTAAGTTTCTTTAACGGTCTTTAACCAAGATCCTGGAGACTAAAACATATCAAGAACGGTTTGCAGGATTTGGGTATTGCCAGCCTAGAGAAACGAAAGACTAATCAAGGAGAGAAGCAACCTGGAATGAAGGAGAAATCTCCTAACAGTGAGGACATTTAACCAGTGGAACACCCTGCCTCCAGAAGTTGTGGGTGCTCCATCATGGGAGGTTTTTAAGAAGAGACTGGACAGCCATTTGTCTGAACTGGTATAGGGTTTCCTGCTTGAGCAGGGGGCTGGACTAGATGACCTCCAAGGTCCCTCCCAATTCTGTTATTCTGTAAGATAAGATAAGATGAGATGAGATGAGTTGAGATGATAAGATGAGATGAGATGAGATAACCTTTATTGTCATTTATTTACTGTGGGCATAATGGCACACGTCACAGATGAAATTTAGTTGCCTGCTCTCACATACATGACACATACCTGACACATACTACATACAACCTACGTACAGACCCACACCCCTACATATGCATAACAAACAAATATTAAATACTGCCCATCTTGAATCTATAACGGAAGGAGGAAGCTGGTTCCGATAACTGCATGGTCTAGTTCACACAACCCGCTAAGACAGCGGTTCTCAACCTTTTTCAGGCCGAGACCCCACCTGCGCCGCCCATGCGTGGCGCGAACCCGACCAAAAATAAATAAAAATGGCCGACAAAAAAAATGGCGGGCCCGCACTGCGCATGCGGGCGCATTGCGCATACGCGGCGCGACGGCCCGCATCGCAATAGGGAAAAAATGGCCGACCAAAAAAAAAATGGCCGACCAAAAGAAAAATGGCCGACCCCAAAAAAAATGGCCGACCAAAAAAAAATGGCGGACTGCGATGCTTGGCGACCCCCGTGAAATGGTCGTTCGACCCCAAATGGGGTCGCGACCCACAGGTTGAGAACCGCTGTGCTAAGACAACCGCCGGGTTTGATGGATTGAACCCCAAACTAGCCAGTCCGATTTCAGGGTGAGTCTTAGGCAGATCGTGAGCTTGCTCTGAACAATCCTTGGCGCTCTTCTCTTCAGATGGACGCCTGCCTTCCTGCTGCCCTTCACCCAACCGTCCCCCCCTTTTGTTCCCTTCTCCCGCTCCGCTTCCACAGGTACGTCCGTGATCCAGGTGACGGCCCACGACGCGGATGATCCGACCTACGGGAACAGCGCCAAGCTGGTCTATACGGTACTCGAGGGCTTGCCGTTCTTCTCCGTCGACCCCCAGACGGGTACACGATGGGGAGGGGGCGATAGCTTTGGGGAGGAACGCAAGGGGTACAAGTGTCACCCCCCCCACACACACACACGCACGCTGTAGGGCAGTGGTTCTCAACCTATGGGTCGCGATCCCATTTGGGGTTGAATGACCGTTTCGTGGGGGTCGCCGGACACCGCGGTCCGCCATTTTTTTTAATTTTTTTTCGTCGGGCGCGCGCCGCGCATGCGCAGGTCAGCCCGTAGCGGTCTGCCATTTTGTTTTTTGTTTTTTTTATTTTGTTTTTTTTCATCGCGTGCGCGCCGCGCATGCGTGGTTCGGACCGTCGTGTGCGTGCCGCGCATGCACGGTTCGGGCCGTCGCGGTCCGCCATTTTGGGTTTTTTAATTTTTTTTATTTTTTTTCGTCGCGGGCCGATCCGTGCATGCGTGGCGCGCGCGCGACGAAAAAAAAATAAAATAAAAAAATATGGCGGACCGTGACAGGCGATTTGTGCATGCGTGGCGCGCGCGCGCGCCGGCCCGAACCACACATGCGCGGCACACACGACGAAAAAAAAAATAAAAAAAAATAATCAAAAAACAAAACAAAATGGCAGACCGCGGGTCGGGGTGCGCATGGGCGGTGCAAGTGGGGTCTCAACCTGAAAAAGGTTGAGAACCACTGCTGTAGGGGGAGAAGAGAAAGCAGGCGTCCAGGGGAACAACCGGTAGTTGGTGGGCATGGCCTGGTGGGAAAAGCAGATGTTCTGAACTTCGCAGGGGTTAGGGAGCCGGCCATGTGTCTGTTGATTGTGATTGTGTGTTGTATGAATGTGTTTCGGATTGAATGAATGTGTTTTAGATTGGATGGTTGATTGTTGTTGGTAAATTAAATTTTATTGTATTATTGTTGTAAGCCGCCCTGGGTCTCAGGAGAAGGGCGGCATAGAAATTTAAGTAAAGTAAAGTAAAGTAAAGTAAAGTAAAGTAAAGTAAAGTAAAGTAAAGTAAAGTAAAGTAAAGTAAAGTAAAGTAAAGTAAAGTAAAGTAAAGTAAAGTAAAGTAAAGTAAAGTAAAGTAAAGTAAAGTAAAGTAAAGTAAAGTAAAGTAAAGTAAAGAACAGGGCTCTTCAGACTTGGCCCTTCAAGGACTGCTGGACTTCAACTCCCAGAATTCCTCAGCCAGGCACGCCGGCAAAGGAATTCTGGGAGTCGAAGTCCACCAGTCATCAAAAGGCCTAGTTTGAAGAGCCCTGTTTGAGAAGATAACCCAGTGGGCCCTCAAAGCCATGGAGGGATGGATGGCTCTCTTCACTTTCTTAGCTCTGGGTTCACCTCTCTTGATCTTGAAAAATGACTTTGAGACAAAGGCTTAGTAGAGCTCCTGTGGGTTGCTGGGTAGATGCCACCCTTGTGGGTGAAGGTGCCTCCCTTTCTTCTCTGCTGGGACTGTTGATGTAGTAGAAGGAGAAGCTCTTCCTCTGAACATTCATCCATCTATAGCTAATTTTATTCAATCAGTTCTCCATCCATCCATCCTTTCATTCTTCCATCCATCTTTCGGTCTGTTCTTTCCACCCATCCATCTATCCATCTGTTCATTCTTCATATCCATCCTTCCATTCATCCATCTTTCTATCTGTTCTTCCCATTCATCCATCCTTTCGTTCTTCCACCCATTCATCTTTCCAGCTATTTCATCCCTCCTTCCCTCCCTCCATTCATTCATCCATCCATCCATTTTTCCATCCATCTTTATGTCTGTTCTATCCATCCATCCATCAATTTTTCCCATCTATCCATCCTTCCATTCATATTTCCGTCCATTCCCTCCCTCTCTCCATTCATCCACCCATCCCTCCCTCCCTCCCTCCATCTATTTTTTCATCCATCCCTCTTTCCGTCTATTCTTCCCATTCATCCATTCTTCCCATCTATCCCTCCTTCCATCCATCCATATTTCCATCCATTCTGTCCCTCCATCCCTCCATCTTTTCATCCCTCCATTTTTCCATCCATCCAACTTTCCATCTATTCTTCCCATCCATCCATCCCTCCATCCATCCATCTATCCCTTCTTCCCATCTATCTATCTATCCATCCTTCCATCCATCCGTCTTTCCATTCACCCATCTATCCATTCTTCCCATCTATCTCTCCATCCCTCCATCCATTCATCCATCCATCCATCCATCTCATCACGTGAGCCTAGACACCATTGAAAGTTTTGGTTCAGCCCCCATGTTCTCCCCATACAACTGATGTGTATCTGATGTGCTCAGCCATGTTGCAGGTTGCCTTCTCTGGTTTCCTCCCTTTCTCCATCATGGGGTGGGACTCTGAAACCCAAATTTCTTTCAGCCAATTCTCCTTCTCTATCCTTCTCTCATTCTCCCCTTGCTTCCCTCTCCCCGTGATGTTAGGTGTGATTCGGACAGCCACTCCCAATATGGACCGTGAAACTCAACAGGAATTTCTGGTCGTGGTGCAGGCCAAGGACATGGGAGGCCATACTGGTGGACTGTCTGGAAGCACGACTGTCACGGTCACGCTTAGTGACGTCAACGATAACCCTCCTCGCTTCCCACAAAGTAAGTGAGAAAGAGCTGCTTAGAACGGGGCAGAGTTGGGGAGAAGGAGATTTGGCCCTCTTTGTACACCCAGAGAAGTGGAGATGTGGAAACATCAGCCACCCGGACATATTTGTACGGGATGATGTGGGAACTTACCATTAGTGGGTTCCTAATGACCATTGGTGATCCAGAGAACACCTGGGGAGCTGTGCCTAGGGCTAGGCTGACCTATGAACCATGGCCCATGCTCCAGTAGTCTCCCATATGTAGCAATAAAGGAGAACATCTGTAGCTCAGGGTTGAATTGTGGGGTCCTTGGTGCTCTCTGAGCTTGGTGGTTTCCTTGCAGACATTTCATGACTCAACTAGGACCATCATCACTGCTAGTAGAGGTTTGTGGAGTGGAGGAGGAGGGAGGGAGAGGGGGAGAGCAGGAGGAGGAAGAGGAGGAGGTGGAGAAGGAGGGTTGTGGGGGCCTAGCTGCTCTCAGAGCTGGGTGGCTTTCTTGCAGACATTTCATGACCCAACTAGATAACATCATCAGTGCTAGAAAGGAGTGGAGTTTTCGTGGAGTGGAGGAGGAGGGCGAGCAGGCAGAGGAGGAGGGAGGGAGGGAGGGAGAGCAGGAGGAGGGAGGGAGGGCAGGAGAAGGAGGAGGAAGAGCAGGAGGAGGACTGTGGGGTCCCTGGTGCTCCCTAAGCTTGGTAGTTTTCTTGCAGACATTTCATGACCCAACTAGGGAACATCATCAGTGCTAGAAGGAAGTGAGGTATGAAGATAGAGGAGGGGAGAAGGGGGGGATGGAGGGAAGGGGGGCAGGAGGAGGAGGAGCAGGAGGAGCAGGAGGAGCAGGAGGAGAACTGTGGGGTCCCTGGTGCTCCCTAAGCTTGGTAGTTTTCTTGCAGACATTTCATGACCCAACTAGGGAACATCATCAGTGCTAGAAGGAAGTGAGGTATGAAGATAGAGGAGGGGAGAAGGGGGGGATGGAGGGAAGGGGGGAAGGAGGAGGAGGAGCAGGAGGAGCAGGAGGAGAACTGTGGGGTCCCTGGTGCTCTCTAAGCTTGGTGGTTTTCTTGCAGACACTTCATGACCCAACTAGGTAACATTGTCAGTGCTAGAAGGGAGTGGGGTTCATGGAGTGGAGCAGGAGGGAGAGCAGGAGGAGGGAGGGAGGGCTGGAGGAGGAGGAGGAGGAGGAGGAGCAGAAGAGCAGGAGGAGGAGGACTGTGGGGGTCTTGGTGCTCTCTGAGCTTGGTGGTTTTCTGGCAGACGTTTCATGACCCAACTAGGTAACATCGTCAGTGCTAGAAGGGAGTGGGGTTCATGGAGTGGAGCAGGAGGGGAGAAGGGGGGATGGAGGGAAGGGGGCAGGAGGAGGAGCAGAAGGAGGACTGTGGGGGTCCTTGGTGCTCTCTGAACTGGGTGGTTTTCTTGCAGACATTTCATGACCCAACTAGGTAACATCATCAGTGCTAGAAGGGAGTGAGGTACGAAGATAGAGGAGGGGAGAAGGAGGGGACGGAGGGAAGGGGGCAGGAGGAAGAAGAGGAGCAGGAGGAGGACTGTGGGGCCCCTGGTGCTCTCTAAGCTTGGTGGTTTTCTTGCAGACATTTCATGACCCAACTAGGTAACATCGTCAGTGCTAGAAGGGAGTGGGGTTCTTGGAGTGGAGCAGGAGGGAGAGCAGGAGGAGGGAGGGCTGGAGGAGGAGGAGGAGGAGGAGGAGGAGGAGGAGGAGGAGGAGGAGGAGGAGAGCAGGAGGAGGAGGACTGTGGGGGTCCTTGGTGCTCTCTGAGCGTGGTGGTTTTCTGGCAGACGTTTCATGACCCAACTAGGTAACATCGTCAGTGCTAGAAGGGAGTGGGGTTCGTGGAGTGGAGCAGGAGGGAGAGCAGAAGGAGGGAGGGCTGGAGGAGGAGGAGGAGGAGGAGGAGGAGGAGGAGGAGGAGGAGGAGGAGGAGGAGGAGGAGGAGGAGGACTGTGGGGGTCCTTGGTGCTCTCTGAGCGTGGTGGTTTTCTGGCAGACGTTTCATGACCCAACTAGGGAACATCATCAGTGCCGATGAGAGGTCACTGATGATGTTACCTAGTTTGAGTCATGGAATGTCTGTCAGAAAATCACCAAGCTCAGAGAGCACCAAGGACCCCCGCCTCTCCTTTGAATTGCTGGCCCATCTTCCAGGAGACTCTACCCCAGCGATGCCTCAAAACCTGCAACTGGGGCAAGATACGACACTAAGGCTATTATCGAGACATCCTTCAGAGACTTTGAGCAGAGGGTCAGAGTAGAAGACCCTCCAAGGTCCCTATGATTCTATGACTGCATTGCACCACCCCTAAATGAATTGCTGGATCCGTAGCTGGTTTACCGGCCATACTCAGCGAGTGGTCCTCAATGGAACCACATCTACATGGAGGGAAGTGTGTAGTGGGGGTGCCCCAGGGCTCTGTTCTGGGCCCAGTGCTCTTCAACATCTTCATCAATGATTTGGACGAAGGGATAGATGGGGAACGCATCAAATTTGCAGACGACACCAAGCTGGCAGGAATAGCCAACACTCCAGAAGACAGGCTTAGGATACAGGAGGATCTGGACAGACTTGAACACTGGGCACTATCTAACAAAATGAAATTCAACGGTGAAAAAAGCAAGGTTCTACATTTAGGCAAGAAAAGCCAAATGCACAAGTACAGCATAGGGGGCATCTTGCTCAATGGTAGTAATTGTGAGAGGGACCTCGGAGTCCTAGTGGACAATCCCTTAAATAGGAGCCAGCCGTGTGCTGCAGCGGCCAAAAAGGCCAACACAGCTTGGCTGCATTAACAGAGGGATAGAATCAAGATCACATGAAGTGTTAATACCACTTTACAAGGCCTTGGTAAGGCCACGCTTGGAATACGGCATCCAGTTTTGGTCACCACAATGTAAAAAAGATGTTGAGACTCTAGAAAGAGTGCAGACAAGAGCAACAAAGATGATTAGGGGACTGGAGGCTAAAACATATAAGGAACGGCTGCTGCAATTGGGTATGTCTAGTTTAACGAAGAGAAGGACGAGGGGGGACAGGATAGCAGTGTTCCAATATCTCAGGGGCTGCCCCAAAGAAGAGGGAGTCAAGCTATTTTCCAAAGCGCCTGAGGGCAGGACAAGAAGCAACAGGTGGAAACTGATCAAGGAGAGAAGCAACCTAGAACTAAGGAGAAACTTCCTGACAGCGAGAACAATTAATCAGTGGAACAACCTGCCTCCAGAAACGGTGAATGCTCCAACACTGGAAGTTTTTAAGAAGAGACTGGACAGCCATTTGTCTGAAATGGTATAGGGTTTCCTGCCTGAGCAGGGGGTTGGACTAGATGACCTCCAAGGTGCCTTCCAAATTTACTATTATTATTATTATTATTATTATTATTATTATTATTATTATTATTATTATTATTATTAACCTCAGCAACTTTAAGACGGGTGGATTTTAACTCCCAGAAATCCCAGCTCGCTGGCTGGGGGAATTCTGGGAGTTGAAGTCCACCCCTCTCAAAGCTACTGAGGTTGAGCATGCCGGTTTAAGCAACGCCGTCCGAGGCTCGTAATAGGGTGGGCCCCCCAAATGAAGATATCTCCTTCAGCTCAAGGACCAGAACGAAAGGATCTTCTAGTATCTAGTTCAGCGGTTCTCAACCTATGGGTCGCGACCCCATTTGGGGTCGAACGACCATTTCACGGGGGTCACCAAACGCCTCCGTCCGCCATTTTTTCATTTTTTTCAAAATTTTTTTCATTTTTTTCTATTTTTTTTTCAATTTTTTCGGCCGGCGCATGCGCAGTTCGGCCCGTCGCATGCAAGTCGGGGTCGCGGCGTGCATGGACGGCGCAAGTGGGGTCTCAACCTGAAAAAGGTTGAGAACCACTGATCTAGTTAGTATCTCCTTGTGTGCCAGGACCGAGGACTCCTTGACTGCATATCTCAGGGATGTGCTGTGCATGAAAGCAAAAAGCTTCTGCTTTTTTGGGGGGGAAATGTCTTTTCTTCGGATGTCAAGGAATATCAAGCATGACATTCGTCTGCCTTTCAGCGCCTGGGACACGGTGTCCACGTTGTCTGCTGTCCCTCAGACATCTCTTGGGGTTACTACGATGTCTCTCCTTGGTGTTTACATCACGGGATTCTTCTTATGAGTTGCAACCCATCACCGGATGATCTGGAAAGCAGGAGGGGTGGCGAGGGAAGGGAGGGAGCTATAAATATTTTCAGCCAGCCAGCCAAACCATCCATCAATTTTAACAGCCGGGGAGACAAGTTCATCTTCACAATGTGTGAAGTAGATTGGCCGGAGAGGTGGGAACTGATGATCAAAGGAAGTAGTGCAACATCTGGAATAATTATGTCCAGCAAGCAATGCCCTGGAAATCAGCCAGCCTTGTAGCAAGGCAGACAACAGCAAAGGCAGAATATGGATCTGAAGCCACTCCAATCGTAGCGTTGCTAAAATATGAGGGGCTGCCACAAAGAAAAGAGGGGTCGATTTATTTCCCAAAGCGGCTGAAGGCAGGACAAGAAGCAACAGATGAAAATGAATCGAGGAGAGAAGCAACCTGGAGCGAAGGAGGAATTTCCTGACAGTTAGAAGAATTAACCAGTGGAACAACCTGCCTCCAGAAGTTGTGGGTACACCAACACTGGAAGTTTTTAAGAAGAGACTGGACAGCCATTTGTCTGAAATGTATAGGGTTTTCTGCCTGAGCGGGGGTGGGGTGGGGTTGGACTAGAAGACCTCCAGGGTCCCTTTCAACTCTGTTATTCTATTCTAAACAGTGGAATAGAACTATAAAAGAAAGAAGATGAACTGGGAGTGACAAAAATTAAATTATTTTTAAAAATTATTTTAAGCAATCACCAGTAGTCCTCAACAGACACCACCGCCACCCAAATTTGTGTCACCAAGCGAGACATTTCTCAAGTGAATTTTGGCCCGTTCTACAACCTGTCTTGCCATTGTCGTTAACTGAATCACCGCGGTTGTTAGGTTGGTAACACAGTTGTTAAGTGAATCCGTCTCCCCCTACGATTTTGCTGGTCGCAAAGGAGGAGGACGCGATTCCTGGGACGGTGTGACCGTCATAAATAGGAATCGATTGCCCAGGTGTCCGAATGTTGATCACAGGACCATGGTCACCGTAAGTGTGAAACACGGTCCTAAGTCACTTTTAACAGTGCCGTTGTAACTTCGAAGGGTGGCTGAATGAACAGTTGTAAGTCTGTAAAGTGAACTGTTGAATTGTCCTGCGGTATGTGAGGAAGACCTTGGGAAACAGGGAGAGGAGGGAGAAATGCTACTTAGAGAATGGTCAGATAAGAGAGAGCCTAGCCCACAACTGCATAAAGGGCAGAGGAAGAAACTCAGAAGGAACCCTCCTTCGCTTCTCAGTCTCTAAAAGAGGCAGCGGGAGATTTGTACCTTTAGACCTGCAAGAATCTATTAAGGTCGCTTTGCAAGTAATGTAGAATTAGCTCATCAGGTGGTGCTTCCCATGTGGTTTATGGCTGGCAGCGTGGCTGAGTAGGATGGGAATTGTAGTCCAGCGCGTCTGGAGGATGCCGAGTTCCCGAGGACATGGAAAGCTTGAGAATGAAGTGTTCTGCTTGTGCTTCCATCCTGTTTCTGTCTAGGTTCTTACCAGTTTTCTGTGGTGGAAACGGCAACTCCTGGGTCTGCAGTGGGGAGACTGCGCGCGCACGACCCCGACGAAGGGGAGAACGCCCTGCTTGCCTACAGCATCCTGGATGGAGGAGATGGAGCCGAGGCCTTTACCATTCACACGGACATGTTGGGACAGGATGGGATCATTACTTTGAAAAAGGTGGGTGAAGAACCCCAGAATTATGTGGATGTCTTCACTCTCCCTTCGTTCCTGGAAATTTGATGTGGGAGTCATTATCCTTCCTTCCTTCCTTCCTTCCTTCCTTCCTTCCTTCCTTCCTTCCTTCCTTCCTTTCTTCCTTCCTTCCTTTCTCTTTCTTCTTCTTTCTTCTCCCTCCCTCCTTACCTCTCTCCATTCTATTTCTTTTCTTTCTTTCTTCTTTCTTTCTTCTCCGTCCCACCTTATCTCTCTCCATTCTGTAGAAAAGGTTGGAAGCCATTGCACTAGACCAGGGGTAGGCAACCTTGGCTCTTTTATGACTTGTGGACTTCAACTCCCAGAATTCCTGCCTACCCCTACACTAGACCAAACTGATTCTCATGTTCTTTCTATGGACAAAATGGTGTCTTAGAGACCCCACCAACAATTCTTGGCAGTTTGTACGTCCTGCACCAACTCATCGCACCGTCTGCTTTTGCTCGCTTCTAATCACAAAGTTTTCCTCTCGTTCTTGTTCCTCTTTGTGTGGATCGGCGAGCAGCCTCTGGATTTTGAGTCCCGCCACTCTTACACCTTCCGAGTCGAAGCCACCAACACGCAGATTGACCCTCAGTACATCCGGAAGGGCCCCTTCAAGGACGTGGCCACCGTCCGGGTGACGGTAGAAGATGCGGACGAACCCCCGGTCTTCTCCCGTCCCGAGTACCATCTGGCTGTTTATGAGAACGGCCCACCAGGGACCCTGGTGGGCAAAGTCACGGCGGTGGACCTTGACACCCCCAGCAGTGTCATCCGGTAATAGCTGTGAGAAACCACGAAACAGCAGGGTGGGAGCCGGTGTTTGTTGTCTTTGTCTTTTGTTGTTGTTGTTGTTGAAGTTCCAGTTACTCCATTTATACCTCGTTGCCGTGACAACCTGATACCCCAGGTGCCCACCCTCCATCTTCTAGATACTCCATCCTGCCGCACACGGACCCCGAGCGCTATTTCAGCATCAACCCGCAGGATGGCGCCATTCTGACCTCGGTGACACTCGACCGAGAGGTTTTGCCCTGGCACAATATGACCGTACTGGCAACGGAACTTGGTAAGGGCCAAGGGGATCAGGGTGGATACAGAGGGTGGGCGTCCGGGAGGCTACCAAGGTAGTGCAAGCTTCTCGTTGCAAACGTAGAGTTTTCACATTTTGATTCATCAGTCCAGGATACCGATAGTCCTCAATTTACAACAGTCCATTTAGTGACCATTCAGAATGACAATGGCACTGACCAAAAGTGACGTACGATGAACCCCCAGGCTCACGTGATCTACATTAGGACGCTTGGCAACTGGCTTGTATTTATGATGATTGCAGAGTCCCGGGGTCACCCGATCCCTTCTGACAAACCAGATTCACTTAACAACCGTGTGACTTAAGAACTGCGGCAAGGAAAGTCGTAAAATGGGGCAAAAACTCACTTAACAAATGTCTACACTTAGCAACATCAATTTTGGGCTCAATGGTAGTTGGAAGTCAGGGACTACCTGTTGTTCTCAAGTTACGACCATTTGTTTAGTGACTGCTCAATGTTACAGCAGCATTGAAAAACAGGGACTGATGACCGATCCTCAGACTTATGACTATCACAGCATTCCCACAGTCACGTGATCAAATCCAGGCACTTGGCAACAACATATATTTATGACAGTTGCAGCATCCTGGGGTCAAGTGACCACCACCCCCTTTGTGACCTTTGTGACCAATTCCGACAAGTAAAGTCAATGAGGGAAGCTGGATTCTTTTAATGACCAGGTGATTGGAAGTGATGAACCGGTGCCTGGAGGCTGTTGGGGTCTGGATGGGTGCTAACAGGCTCAGACTCAATCCCGACAAGACGGAGTGGCTGTGGGTTCTGCCTCCCAAGGACAATTCCATCTGTCCATATATTACCCTGGGCAGGGAAGTCTTGTCCCCGTTGGAGAGGGTTCGCAAGTTGGGTGTCCTCCTCGATCCACAGCTAAGTCTAGAACATCATTTTTCGGCTGTGGCGAGGGGAGCATTCGCCCAGGTTCGCCTGGTGCGTCAGTTGCGGCCCTATTTGGACCGGGAATCACTCCTCACAGTCACCCATGCCCTTGTCACCTCGAGACTCGACTACTGTAATGCTCTCTACATGGGGCAACCTTTGAAGAATGTCGGGAGACTGCAGGTAGTCCAGAATGCGGCCGCGCGAGCCGTCTTGGGTCTCCCAAGACATGCTCATGTCACTCCAGCCCTCCGTGAGCTGCACTGGCTGCCAATTGGTCTCCAAACACAATTCAAAGTGTTGGTTATGACCTATAAAGCCCTTTATGGCAATGGACCAGGATACTTGCGGGACCGTCTTCTGCCTCATGAATCCCAGCGACCGGTTAGGGCACATAGGGTTGGCCTCCTACGGGTCCCGTCTGTTAGACAATGTCGTCTGGCGGGGCCTAGGGCTAGGGCCTTCTCCGTTGCTGCCCCAGCCCTCTGGAACCAGCTTCCCTCAGAGGTTCGTACTGCTCCTTCCCTCCTAGCTTTCCGAAAACTTTTAAAAACACATCTATGCAGACAGGCTTGGGGCGTGTGAGCTGCGCTCTGCCCCTGGGCCTCTGATTGGGACTGTATGTTATATGAGTGGGTATAGTTTTATTGTTTTTTATATTGTATATTATTATTTTAACTAATTTATATTTTGTACTTGTATTATTTGCTGTGAGCCGCCCTGAGTCTGAGGAGAAGGGCGGCATATAAGTCAAAATAAAGTAAAGTAAAAGATTCACTTAATAATTGCAGTGATTTGCTTAAGTGTTCTGGCGGAAAAGGTCATAAAATCGGGCACGAAAAACCGTCTTGCTTAGCGATGGATTGTGCTCATCCAATGAGGGCTTACCTGGAATAGAAAAAGCAACGGCAATTATTTATTAATTTTGTTTCCCTTTTTTTCCTTCTTTTTTTTCCCTGCATCCCTGTATCTATTCGCTGCTCTCTTGGAACGGTTGTCTACTCTCTGTTTTTGTCTTCCATGTCGAATGGGGCTGCGCTTTCTGTGTGTTTCTCTGTGATTGATTGATTGATTGATTGATTGCCCGTGTTGGCTGGATGGTTTTATTATGGCTGCCTGGTTTCACTTATCGGTCACGTTTGGACATTTATGTTTGCCCACCCATGCACAAATGGGCTTCACCGTGCACCGTTGCTCTCTTCCGTCCCCTTAACTCTGCACGTCTGCCCACGTCTTTCAACCACTTGACGTGATTTTCGCCTGTCTGGTTTTGTCGGTGGTACGATGATGGGCTCTTTTGGGGGGGTGCTTATGAATGGGATCCAACCTCACCCCACTGGATTGGGGACCATGGATCTCATTCGTTCCCCGTGGATGACCTTTATGGCTTTCTTGCATGGCTGAATTGTGTGCCCCATTCGCATCTCATATCTGTCTTTCCCGTTTTTTTTCAACTGGATTGCCCTTCACATCCGGTCGCGCGATTCCATGTTGCTCCTTACCTCCGACTCTTACTCTCAGACAGCCCCACACAAGGTTCCCAAGTCCGTGTGGCCATTCAAATTCTGGACGTCAACGATAACCCACCCCAGCTGGAGCAGAGCTATGAGCCTTTCGCCTGTGATAACGCTGCCCCGGGCCAAGTAAGTTGAGGGGGGGTCCCTGGGGCGCTGATGGGACAGGGTGGGGTGGGAGAGGAAGGCCCTGGCTCAGAAGAATTTTGGCCTTTTTTTGGCCAGCTGGTGCAGCTGATCCGAGCAGTCGACCGAGATGAGGATGGTAACACAAGCCGTATCATCATCCGTTCCCCATCTGGGATCAGAGAGCCAAACGTCACTGTGCGGGATAACAAGGGTGAGACTTGCACGCCTGTCTGAAAATGTAGAATAGAGTCTGCTTCCCTTTCAGAATCAGAATAATCAGAGTTGGAAGGGGCCTTGTAAGTCATCTAGTCCAACCCCCCCCTGCCCAAGTAGGAGACTCTACGCCATTTCTGACAGATGGCAGTCCAGCCTCTTTTTGAAAGCTTCCAGTGATGAAGCTCCCACAACATCTGAAGGCAACTTCTGTCCCACTGCTTGATTGTTCTCACGGTCAGGAAATTTCTCCTTATTTCTAGGTTGAATCTCTCCTTGATCAGTTTCCATCCGTTATTCCTTGTCTGGCCTTCAGGTGCTTTGGAGAATAGGTTGATCCCTTCCTCTCTGTGACAGCCCCTCAAATATTGGAACACTGCTAACATGTTCCTTTTGGACTAGGAACTTGCACTGTTGACAAAAGGAGAGTAGACATTTTCACGAGTACGTCACGAGCATGTTTAGCAGTGCTTCTCAATCTTAGCAACTTTAAGAGGTTTGGGTTTTGACTCCCAGAATTCCCCAGTCAGAAAACTATACAAAACTATTTAAAAAGACCCTGTATTAATCAACATTATACTACCCCTTGGATATGGTTGCACGTACCTACAACGTAAGGCTTGGGTTATTACTACCTATAAGGAACCCACCATTTTAGAAATATATTGGTCTTCAATTCACTCTTCTCCTTTGAATCTTCCCTCCTCCAGACAATTCGGCCTCCTTGTTGCTCCGGGTTACCCGTCTGCCATCTCAGGGCGGGTTTCTGCTCGTGCCCCTGGAACTGGTGGATGGCGGTTCCCCAACTCGCACGGGATCCCCGACTCTGACAGTCAGCATCTGCCGATGTCGGCGAGATGGGGCCATGCAGACGTGTGGTCCTGAGGCGCTTGGATCTCCTGCTGGCCTCAGCACCGGTGCTTTGCTTGCCATCCTGGCCTGTGTTGGTACCCTACTTGGTGAGATTTCAGTTTTGCATGCTGATGGCGTGGGTGAGAGAATAGCAATAGCACTAGCACTTATATACCACTTCACAGTGCTTTGCAGCCCTCTCAGAGCTGTTGTGCCCCAACAATCTGGGTCCTCACTCGAAGTGTCTCAACAAGACAAGGTGGGGATCAACACTGCGTGGTGATTCCCAGGCCATGTGGAGAAAAGTCACTGAGCATTGGGGAATGTTTGGCTAGCTGTACAGAGTTTCTCCGGTAGGGTATAATGGTACAGTGGTACCTGGAAACGACCTTGGGAAACAGGAGGAAGAGCTGCAAATTTGGCAACAGTAGATAAGAGGCAGCTGAGTCGAAGCATTTCAGGAGGAACGCTCCCTAGTTTCATGGGCTGTAAAGGGGAAGGGAGGGAGAAATGTCCCTTCAGACTGCAATGTTTTGTTAATATAGGTACGGTTTCCCCCAAAATAGGACCCACCCAGAAAATAACCCCTAGCCTGATTTTTAGGGTATGCCTACCCCAAAAATAAGCTTGGGGATGGGTGGCCAGTACAGGAGGCGGTGAGCACACAGGGGCTCACGGTGTCTGGTGCCTCTGCTTCCACCTGCTGCCAGTGCCACCGTGTGAGCCTCCTGCAAGCCTCCCGTGAGCCAGGTAGCTGCACAGCGCATCCGGATCACCCGCCTCCCCCTGCCTCTGTCTCCGTGCTGGACTTACCTGCGCTGCGCCAAGGGGCTGATGGGCAGTGGCTGCTGCTAGACACCGCCGGCCCCCGTGCGCTAACGTCTTGTGCGCATGCTGGGGTGTGGGGCGCCCAGCCGGGCTGATCACCCTGATACCGTGTTTCCCCGAAAAGAAGCCCTAATGTAGACATATCAAACACAAGGCCCGGGGGCCGGATGCGGCCTGCAAAGTGGTTTCATGTGGCCCGCGAAGCCGTCCTGGAAACAGTGAGGGAACGGCCCCCGCTGCCTTGGACCTGGCCCAGGCCAGCCGGGAGCCAATGTACAATTTTGTGGTGGCCATCTATGCTGAAATGCATTCAGTCTTAGCTCCACAAGGCCGTCTAGAAACAGCGAGGAACCAGCCCCGTCCGCGTCGCTCCGCCCCCTGGGTGCATGCTGGGGAGGTGTCACCCTTTGTGAGGAATAGAGAAATGGACCATGCCGTGGTGCTTGCCCCAGTCCCACCCCCTTCTGCCAGAGACCCTCAGATCTGTCCCACTCCTGCCCAGGCCCCCACAGGCACTCTTGACGCAAACGATGTAGAGCTGGCCACACCCACCCAGTAGGCCACACCCACTCCATCCACACCCACCCAGTAGGCCGCATCCACTCTGGCCACACCCACCCGGCCCCCTGAGGGCAACCGCAGTGCTGATGCGGCCCTCAATGAAATTGAGTTTGACACCCCTGCCCTAATGCATATAAGACCGGGTCTTATTTGTGGGGAAACACGGTAAAAGAGATAAAAGAGTACCTGTGGATTTTACTCCGCTAGTTGCTGCCAACTGTAGGGGGTGATCTCCATTTCAAGGCCACTGAGCTAGTGCTTTCCGAAGACATTTCTGCGGTCATGTGGCCAGCGTGACATCACATGTCACGCTGTTACCTTCTCGCTGAAGTGGTACCTATTTATCTACTTGCGTCTGTATGCTTTCGAGCTGCTGGTTTACAGAAGCTGAGGTGAGGTGAGGACGGGAACTCACCTGGGCTGCCAGTTTTCCAGCCAATAAGCCCAGCGTCTTAACTGCTGAGTCACCATGCTACCCTCTGTTAATATAACCTTACAATAAAATAGAATTAACTTGGCTGGCAGTGCTACCTCACAACCTAATCTTGAAAGTCTGATAATACGTTTCTCCCCTGTCGCGTTTACAGCCCAAGAAATTAGGGAGGTTGTCTTCTGACCTGTCCTGCCCACTATACCTGCTCAATTACCTTTTATCCAGTTGTTCCCTCACCTGCGTCTCTTCTCCCTGTCTCCCAAGGCCATTCCCACACCCCATTACATACAGACAGGGTGTTCGCCAGGGCTTTTTTTCTCATAGAACGCCCAGAACGGAGTTCCGGCACCTTTTTTGGATGGAACCTTGTAGGGTAGGCAAGGCGGATTCTATGACGTGTGTGAGTTCCGGCACCTTTTTTTTTTTTTATAGAAAAAAAGCACTAGTGTGCGCAATGGGTTGTAATTATCTGTAATTAACATCTCGCCTTCTCCTCCTGTTGGTCCATCCGGCTTCACCAATGCACCAACTTCCTGCTCGCATCTAGCCCTGGTGCTGCTCTTTGTCGCCCTCCGGAGGCAGAAACAGGCTGCACTGCTGCCCTTTGAGGAAGAAGACGTTCGTGAGAACATCATCACTTACGACGACGAAGGCGGCGGAGAAGAAGACACCGAGGCCTTCGACATGGCTGCCCTGCAGAACCCAGACGCCGCCCCTCCACCCTCACAGCAACGGCGCCTCCTCCGGCGGGACGTCCTACCCCGTCCACACTTCCCACCGTCGCTGTCGACCCGGGTACCACCGCAGCCCCACAATGTGGCCAGTTTTCTGACAGCCCGCTTGAGCGAGGTGGACGCCGATCCTTCCGTGCCTCCGTACGACTCCATCCAGGTGTACGGCTACGAAGGCCAGGGCTCCTCCGCCGGGTCTCTCAGCTCCCCCGGATCTTCCTGCGCCGGGGACAGCGATGGTGGCGGGTACGAATATCTGGAAGAATGGGGGCCCCTCTTCCGAACGCTGGCCGAGCTGTACGGTGCACCAGAGGGTCCTCCTCCAACTTGAGCCCTCTTGGGCCCAATGCCTCCATGAAAGAGCATGGACCTCGATCCCCTTCCTTTGTTTTTGGTTGCTCGTTCTCTGTTCCGTCCACCAGCTTCCTTGTTCTCAGTTTGGGATTTGTCCATGACAAGCTCCATCACCTCATGGGTTCCCAAATCCTTCCTGTTGACCTCCTCTTGTTTTGCTGTATCTGTTTCTCATCGATGTTTTTCCTTCCATTTTTTTTGTCTGTACATCCTGTTTTCCCTTTCCTTTCCTCTTTCTATTTTCCTTTCCTTCCTTTCCTTTCCTTTCCTTTCCTTTCCTTTCCTTTCCTTTCCTTTCCTTTCCTTTCCTTTCCGTTCCTTTCCCTTCTCTTCTCTTCTCTTCTCTTCTCTTCTCTTCTCTTCTCTTCTCTTCTCTTCTCTTCTCTTCTCTTCTCTTCTCTTCTCTTCTCTTCTCCTCTCCTCTCCTCTCCTCTCCTCTCCTCTCTTTTCTATATCATTAAGGGTTCTCGTCCCTCTCTGTCCACTGTCCACTTTATCCTCATTTCCACATCTTCTCTTCCTCTTTTCAATTGCTCGTATCCTATTTCCCCCCTCTGTCTCGACTACCTTTCCTGACCCGTCCTGTCCCGTTTTGCAAGGTTCCCTCTTTTAATTTTGACACGATTTGTGCTGTGTTTCTTACGTTTCCTTCCCCAACCCCCTGTCCCCGCCCGAATTCCTAATATCTAAAATATTCTATGCATTCATCTTTCCCCCCAATTATCCCTTGGTTCCAGACTCCCTACCTTCCTGGATCCTATACTATCCAGTCTTGCCAGCATGGATTGACCTTTCATTCAAACTGCATCTCCCAAGCCCTGACCGCAGAACCAGACCGCCCGGCTGACCGTCGGGTCTCTTCAATTCTATCGGTGGAGTTTGCAGCGCCGTGGAAGGACTAAAAACGTGGACTTTGGGCCGGTCTCCTTTCCGACACCAAAGGGACGGGGCAAAAAAAAAAAAACCCCGCTGCGTCTCCGGACTACTGTTATTCAGTCTAGGGAGTTCAGGCAAAATCGGTGTCAGGTGGGAACATCCATGTTATAATTTCGTAATAAACGATTTATTTTCTAAAAAAAACCTCAAAATCGAACTGTGTGCACGGGCCACAAATAGGGATTATTTTTTCCGCTTTCATTTTTTTTTTAATTTATCAAAATGTTAGAAAGGAAAATTTCAAAGGGCAGGTGAAGTCCTCGACTTATAACCGCTGAGGGACCGTTGAAAGTTAAAACGGCACTGAAAAAATGGGACATAGGACCATTTTTCACACTTACGACCGTTGCAGCATCCCCACGGTCACGTGATTTTACATTCGGACGCTTGGAAACTGGTTGGCATTCATGACGGTAGCCGTGTCCCGGGGTCACGTGATCCCCTATTGCGACCTTCTGACAGGCAAAGTTGATAGGGCGAGCCAGATTCACTTAGCGACCGTTTTTCCCGATTTAACCACGGCAGCGATTCGCTTAATGATGGTGGCAAGCAAGGTTGTAAAATGGGGCAAAACCCACTTCACCCATTTCTCACTTAGCAAGCAAATGTGGTCGTTAAGTCAAGAACTACCGCTAATGGAAAACTAGGGGAAAGAAAAAGAGAATGTGGGGTAGAAAGGGACAATGGAAAAAAAGGAATTGACTTCTAAATTCTGGCCCAGTGGAAGGTAAATAACTTTACAACCTCAATTTTTTACTTTTACGCAATAGTATGTATACTAGCCTTTTCTCTAACAACCAGCCTATCTAATCGACAAAAACAAAATCAAAGTTTAACTTTTTTTTTTATCACAAACACAAAATCCAGAAGCGATTTCCAAATAGAGACTGGATAATCGAGAAGAGACTGGACAGCCATTTGTCTGAAATGGTCTAGGGCAGGGGTCCCCAACCTTGGCTCTTTTATGACTCGTGGACTTCAACTCCCAGAATTCCTGAGCCAGCCATGCTGAGGGGAAAGGGAAAGGTTACCAAGCTGAGCCATGTTGGCTCAGGAATTCTGGGCCAGCATGAGGGAAACTTTGGCCCCTTCATACTCGTGGACTTCAACTCCCAGAATTCCTGAGCCAGCATGAGGGAAACTTTGGCCCCTTCATGACTCATGGACTTCAACTCCCAGAATTCCTGAGCCAGCATGAGGGAAACTTTGGCCCCTTCATGACTCGTGGACTTCAACTCCCAGAATTCCTGAGCCAGCCATGCTGAGGGGAAAGGGAAAGGTTTCCAAGCTGAGCCATGTTGGCTCAGGAATTCTGGGCCAGCATGAGGGAAACTTTGGCCCCTTCATGACTCGTGGACTTCAACTCCCAGAATTCCTGAGCCAGCATGAGGGAAACTTTGGCCCCTTCATGACTCGTGGACTTCAACTCCCAGAATTCCTGAGCCAGCATGAGGGAAACTTTGGCCCCTTCATGACTCGTGGACTTCAACTCCCAGAATTCCTGAGCCAGCATGAGGAAAACTTTGGCCCCTTCATGACTCGTGGACTTCAACTCCCAGAATTCCTGAGCCAGCATGAGGGAAACTTTGGCCCCTTCATGACTCGTGGACTTCAACTCCCAGAATTCCTGAGCCAGCATGAGGGAAACTTTGGCCCCTTCATGACTCGTGGACTTCAATTCCCAGAATTCCTGAGCCAGCCATGCTGAGGGGAAAGGGAAAGGTTTCCAAGCTGAGCCATGTTGGCTCAGGAATTCTGGGCCAGCATGAGGGAAACTTTGGCCCCTTCATGACTCGTGGACTTCAACTCCCAGAATTCCTGAGCCAGCATGAGGGAAACTTTGGCCCCTTCATGACTCGTGGACTTCAACTCCCAGAATTCCTGAGCCAGCATGAGGGAAACTTTGGCCCCTTCATGACTCGTGGACTTCAACTCCCAGAATTCCTGAGCCAGCATGAGGAAAACTTTGGCCCCTTCATGACTCGTGGACTTCAACTCCCAGAATTCCTGAGCCAGCATGAGGGAAACTTTGGCCCCTTCATGACTCGTGGACTTCAACTCCCAGAATTCCTGAGCCAGCATGAGGGAAACTTTGGCCCCTTCATGACTCGTGGACTTCAACTCCCAGAATTCCTGAGCCAGCATGAGGGAAACTTTGGCCCCTTCATGACTCGTGGACTTCAACTCCCAGAATTCCTGAGCCTGCATGAGGGAAACTTTGGCCCCTTCATGACTCGTGGACTTCAACTCCCAGAATTCCTGAGCCAGCATGAGGGAAACTATGGCCCCTTCATGACTTGTGGACTTCAACTTCCAGAATTCCTGAGCCAGCCATGCTGAGGGGAAAGGGAGAGGTTTCCAAGTTGAGCCATGCTGGCTCAGGAATTCTGGGAGTTGAAGTCCACAAGTCATAAAGGGGCCAAGGTTGCCTACCCCTGGTCTAGGGCAGGGGTCCCCAACCTTGGCAACTTTAAGACCTGTGGACTTCAACTCCCAGAATTCCCCATCCAGCATACTCATTGTGGCCTCGTTTACTCTCTTATAATCCTTTCCTCTCCAATTTCCCCACTTTAAGGGATAGGAGAAAAAAAAAAAAACCAGGCATGGCTGGCTGGGGAATTCTGGGAGTTGAAGTCCACAGGTCTAAAAGTTGCCATGCCTGAGCAGGGGGTTAGATTAGAAGATCTCCAGGGTCCCTTCCAATTCATAACTACTACTACTACTACTACTACTACTACTACTACTACTACTACTACTACTACTACTAAACACAATTAAATATATTCTCTTCTTTAGATAAAGGAATCAATTTAACAATCTCTGCTTTTCCCGGCTGTGGGAAATAATATATTTTTCTCTTTGGTCGTTCATCTTTATAGACCATCGTAATTTGTGTTCATAAAATTCACCGTATCCTTTCAAATTTTTTAACCCTAAAGAGGGGGGGAAACCCCCCACTTATTCTAAATTTTAAAACATGAAACTTTTCTTTAAAACCATTTCTAAAATCAATAAGTTCTAACTAATACATCTTTTTTTTTACCGTTGCTTTTTTTTTAACTTCCTCTTTAACACACATACTTTAAAATTCACTTTCAACAATACAGGCAGTCCTTGACTTAACAACGGTCCATTTAGCGACCGTTCAAAGTTACAACGGTACTGAAAAAAAGTGACCATTGTTTCACAGTTACGATCCTCGTAGCATCCCCGTGATCAGGTGATTTAAATTCAGACGCTTGGCAACTGCTTCATACTTATGACGGTTGCAGCGTCCCGGGGGGGAAATCACGTGATCCCCTTCTGCGACCTTCTGACAAGCAAAGTCAATGGGGGAAGCCAGATTCACTTAACAACCGTGTTACCAACTTATCAACTGCAGTGATTCGCTTAACAACGATGGCAATGTCGTAAAGTGGGGCAAACCCTCGCTTAACGACAAATGTCAGAAAACGGGGGCTCGATTCTCATCGTAAGTCAAGGACTACCTGTAATTTACAAACTTTAAAAATGACTCAAGCGTTTTATATATAAAGGAGTAAAAAAAAAAGAAAAAAAAACCCGGAATCCAAATCACAAAATTAGATTAAAGCTTTCTTTCAATGCGATATATATATATCACACCAATAAAAATCCAGCTAACTGCCATTTAGCTCGTTAAATTTAAATATCTCCCTCCGATTGATACTCGCAGAATAAACTCTTTTTCTTCTCTTTTTTTAAGAAGAAGGAAGGACTGCAAATAAAATGTATTCCGGCGGGCTGCGTATTCTGGAGATCCCCGTACAGACATCTGTCACCGATATAACTAATTGGAGTAAGGATTTTTATTTGATCGGGCGGCAGAAATTCCCAGAAAGAGGACATAAGTGGTTTCTAATATACTAGTCCCTCAAGGACCTTTATAATTGCAAGCAGCAGCAATTGATCAAAACGGAGAGGCAAGGGGGAAAAAAGAAAAAAAAAGAACATATTTTATAGAGGTTGAAATTCAAGGGATTTTTCAACCCAAAGCCGCCAAGCTTGGTCGAAGGCAAAAATCTTCCTTAGGCCTCGGACTTAACGTCCTTAAGCAAGGCAGTGAAGTTGGGCCTGATCTTACGATCTTTTTAAAAAAAAATTCCGCCGGTCGTTAAGCGAATCGCATGGTCGTTAAGCGAATCTGGATTTCCCCATCGACTTTGCTTGTCAGACGTGGAGATCACGTGACTCCGGGATGTGAGACGTTGCTGGTGGCTGAGGGCTCAACTTTGGATCGCGTGACTGTGGGGATCCTATGAGGCCGTAAGTGCGAGGACTGTTGTATACCACCTTTTTTCTTTCTTTCTTTTTTTATTTTATAAAGTTTTATTATTATTTTTTAACAGAATCCAACATTAATCATTCAACAAAAACGTGTTGTCTGAGTATCTGATTCACTAATACAAATTAAATTCCTAATCCCGAAATCTTTTCTCCAACCATGGATAAAAGAGGTCCCAAGTTTGAAAATATTCTGTTTCTTCTTTTTTCTTTCAATCTTAAAGGAAGTCTGTCCGTTTCTGCACAGTCTAGTATTTTTTTTTAATTATTTCTTCTCCTGGTGGTGTTTCTTCGTTCTTCCCATATGGTGCAAATATAATTCTTGCCGCTGTTATCTGCATACCACCTTTCTTTCAGGGCCGTTGTAACTTTGCACGGTGGTGAAAGAAATAGTTGTAAGTTGAGGACAATCTGTATTTCTTAATACTCATACTAAGGAAGTACCCTTTGCTAACTCCCATGGTTCCCAGCCGGTGTGGCTTGGTGGTCTCTCAGACCAAAGCCATCTATTTCTCCACGCAGAGAAAAGAGAATCACAATCAGAATGGACCTGGAAGGGACCTTGGAGGTCATCTAGTCCAACCCCCCTGCTGAAGCAGGAGACCCTATACTAGTTCAGATAAGTGGCTGTCCAGTCTCTTCTTAAAAACTCCAGCATTGAAGCACTCACAGCTTCTGGTGGCAAGTTGTTCCACTGGTTAATTGTCCTCACTGTCAGGAAGTTTCTCCTTAATTCCAGGTTGTTTCTCTCCTTGAGTAGTTTCCATCCATTGTTCCTTGTCCTCCCCTCTGGTGCTTTGGAAAATAATTTGACCCCCTCTTCTTTGTAGCAGCCCCTCAAATACTGGAATACTGTTATTGTGTCCCCCCCCTAAGGCCTCCTTTTCTCTAGGCTGGCCATTCCCAAATCCCGCAGCCGTTCTTCCTATGTTTTAGTCTCCAGGCCTTTAATCATCTTTGTTGCTCTTCTCTGCACTTTTTCCCAAAGTCTCAACATTTTTTATTTTATTTTTTTGTAATGGGATGACCAAAGCTGTGTGCAGGATTCGAGCTGTGGCCTCAATAAAGGCTTTATAAAACGGTACTAATTCTTCCCGCGATTTTGATTCTACCCCTCTGTGTATACAACCGAGGATTGTGTTAGCTTTTTTTGGGAAGGGAGGGAGATAAAAGTGCCCACTTTTCCAAAAACCTCTAACTGAAAATAGCCAACCACCAAAAAACAAGCAACTGGATGAGAATTAGAAAAATTGATTTATTTATTCATTGCAATTGCAATTTATTTATTTACTCAGTCAATTGGAGGGGGGGGAAACAGCAACATTTTGGGCTTTTGTGAGCCAAAGGTTGTTAATTACAGGTAGTCCTTGACTTAACGACCACAATTGAGCGCACAATTCCTATTGCTAAGCACACAGTTGTTGAGTTTTTGCCCCATTTTGTAACCTTCCTTGTCATAATTTGTTAAGTTGAATCCGTGCAGTTGTTAAGCTAGTAACGCCGTCATTCAGCGAGTCCATTGAAGGTCGCAAAAGGGGATCGCAGGACCCCAAGACACGGCAACCGTCACGAAGAGGAATCATTTTTGCCAAGCCTCTGAATTCTGATCCCGTGACCTTGGGGATGCTACAACGGTCGCAAGTGTGAAAAACGGTCACGAGTCATTGTTTTCAGTGTCGTCGTAACTCTGAACTGTCGTTAAACAAATGATTATAAATTGAGGACTATCCATAATAGGAGAGTAATCTAATCTCTCTCCTTTTTTTCGAATCCTCTTCTCTGTCCCTCTCAACGAGTCTTTTTGAATTAACAGAATTGAATTAAAAGGGACCTTGGAGGTCCTCTAGTCCAACCCCATCCCCCATTCAAGGAGGGAACCTTCTGCAGGTGGTCCTCACGTCACAACAGTTCATTTAGTGCCATCTTAAAGTTACAGCCGCACTGAAAAAAGTGACTTATGACCATTTTTTCACCCTTAATGACAGTTGCACCATCCTCAGGGGTCACGTGCTCAAAATTCATACGCTTGGCCACTGACTCATATTTATGACGGTTGTACCGTCCCGGGGGTCACCTGATCCCCTTCTGCGACGTTCTCATAAGCCAATTCAAATGGGGAAGCCGGATTCACTTAACAACTGTGTTACTAACTTAACAATGGCAGCAATTCATGTAACCGCTGTGGCAAGGTAGGTCACAAAGCGAGGCAAAACCCACATAAGCAACATCTTGCTTAGCGACAAGAAATATGTTGGGCTCAGTTGAGGTTGTGACTCGAGGACTACCTGTGTTATTTCAGCTTTTAAAGCCTTTTGGGTCTCCTTAGAGACTGGACTGCCATCTGTCAGAAATGGTGTAGGGCAGGGGTAGGCCACCATGGCTCTTTTGTGACTCGTGGACTTCAACTCCCAGAATTCCTGAGCCAGCCATGCTGAGAAGAAAGGGAGAGGTTTCCAAGCTGAGCCAGGCTGGCTCAGGAATTCTGGGAGTTGAAGTCCACGAGTCATGAAGGGGCCAAAGTTTCCCTCATGCCGGCTCAGGAATTCTGGGAGTTGAAGTCCACGAGTCATGAAGGGGCCAAAGTTTCCCTCATGCCGGCTCAGGAATTCTGGGAGTTGAAGTTCACCAGTCATGAAGGGGCCGAAGTTTCCCTCATGCTGGCTTGGGAATTCTGGGAGTTGAAGTCCATGGGTCATGAAGGGGCCGAAGTTTCCCTCATGCTGGCTCAGGAATTCTGGGAGTTGAAGTCCACGAGTCGTGAAGGGGCCAAAGTTTCCCTCATGCTGGCTTGGGAATTCTGGGAGTTGAAGTCCAGACCTCTTAAAGCAGTGGTAGGCAACCTTTTATGACTGGTGGACTTCAACTCCCAGAATTCCTGAGCCAGCCATGCTGAGGGGAAAGGGAGAGGTTTCCAAGCTGAGTCATGCTGGCTCAGGAATTCTGGGAGTTGAAGTCCACGAGTCATAAAAGAGCCAAGGTTGCCTACCCCTGGTGTAGGGTCTCCTGCTTGGGTGGGGTGGGGGTTAGAATAGAATACAGCTGGAAGGGACCTTGGAGGTCTTCTAGTCCAGCCCCCCGCTCAAGCAGGAGACCCTATACAATCTCAGACAAGTGACTGTCCAGTCTCTTCTTTAAAACCTCCAGGGATGGAGCACCCACAACTTCTGGTGGCAAGCTGTTCCACTGGTTCATTGTCCTCACTGTTAGGAACTTTCTCCTTAATTCCAGTTTCTTTCTCTCTTGGATCAGTTTCCAACCATTGTTTCTCATCCTTCCAGCTGGTGCTTTGGTGAACAACCGGGCCCCTTCTGCCTTGTGGAAGCCCCTCAGATATTGGAATCCAGCTATGTTCTCCCCCACCCTATTTCTTCTTTTCTTTAGCCTAGCCAAACCAAGTCCCGCAGCCGTTCTTCGTATGATTTAGTCTCCAGGCCTCGGATCATCTTAGTTGGACTAGATGATCTACAAGGTCCCTTCCGACACGGTTATTCTGAATTCTAATTTTTTTCTCACTTCCTTCTCCCCCGCGCTCTTTCCAACTTCTTCTTCTTGTGCCATATCCGTTATCGGACGTGGTGATCCTGTTTTATCAGCAGCCGCACGAAAAAGTGCTACTGAGTTTTGTCCAAACCAGTCCCTTAGATTTTGAAGCCACAATGTTCTTCTTCTGCCTGGACCTTGTTTGCCTTCCATCTTTCCCTGGAGGATTGATTAAATCGAGTATGCCGTATTTTTCTGGGTGTCGCATCACAGGTCGAAATATTCTAATTTTGTTTTTTTTTAATTGTTTTGATGATTTCCCTGGGCTTTCCTAGGCGGCTTATCCCCTCCTCGTTTCTGATCTTGTCAACCTAGCTTATACTTAACCGTGGCCTGTCAATCCACATTTCAAATGCTTCTACTTAGTCTCTTCAGGTGGCCTTTTGTCAGAGACCAACTCTCTACTCCATAGAGCAGGATAGAAAAAAATATCCCAACAAGGGCGCCGAAGATATCCGTGCCATTTTTTTTTTTTTAATTCCCTCTTCGGCTTGTTCTGACCCGAAGCGCACACATCCCTCCAAATTCTGAATTTCTTTTCTTCTGCTGTTTAAAAATAACCACGCTCCCCCCCCCCTCGAGGGAAATTGGCAAATCTGATCGCCGAAGCGGCGAGGGCACCTCCGAGGCAAAACGCCGGCGTGACACACTCTGCCATCTTTTGACATGGAAAAAGATGAAGCAAACCCCCCCCCCCAAAAACAAATCCACATTTATTTTTCGAGTGCTATTGCAAACACAACACAGGTCAAATCCGGCAGGGGGAAAAAACACGGATCATTGTTTTTTTCCACGGATCGTTGTTTTTCCACGCAAACCCCCCCCCCAAAAATAAAAACAGCGTGCAATATTAAACAGACTGGAAGACGCTGGCGTGAACACACCCGGAGGCCGATGGGTGCCAGGCCTATTCAGCCTGCAAATCAAGAGGGCCCGGAAGGCTGTTGGGAGAGCGTTAAAATTTTGCAAATAAAAAGGCGATGTTTTCCACCAACTGCTGGGTTCCATGGAAGCAGGGAAGATAATGAAATGTCCTCCCCAGAGTTGCAGAAATTTTGCCAGAACGCTGGAGGCTTTTGCAGGGAGAGAAAAGGAGGTGGGGTGGGGTAGGGAGGGTCTCTTTGCAGCCCCCTTGTTGCAAATCAACCTCCGGATGTGGCCGGCTGGTGACAATCATCCTTCCCTGATGATGGTGGTTGTAGCTTAACGCGGCGTCCCGTTGGGAAAGGCTGAGTGTGGAAATACGGAAGATGCTGTAAGGGGAAATTCCTTCTGAGGGGATTCGAAGCCACCGCTGGCTGAATTTCCTTGCTTCCCGCCCCTTCTTCCCTCCCCCTCCTCCATTGCAACCCGCCACATGGTTTATTCAATTCAGCTGAATCAAAAGCTGTTCCTTGCACTCGGCTGCCCGCAACAACCCCCCCGCCCATCCTCAAACAGGGTTGGCTGCTTTGCAGAGGGACAAGTGCTAAAATCACCTCGGATCCTGCGGCCTTTGGACAAAGGTCACTCTCCTTAGGACAGGGGTGGTGAACCTATGGCACGGGTGCCAGAGGCGGCACTCGGAGCCCTCTCTGTGGGCACACGTGCCGTTGCCCCAGCTTCGCCTCCCCCCGCGACCCCCTCCTCTCCAGCAGCCCCCCTGAAGGAGAGTCGCCCCTAAGCGTGGCCCACACGGAGCAGCGCAGCCAAGGCCATGCATGGCAGCCAGGCAGCGTAGAGAAGACTCTGCCCTCACGGCCCATCGTGCACAGTTGATGCGGCAGGGTGCGGGCGGAGGGCGTGGCCGCCATAGCGCTGCTGGGCTGCCTGGGCGATCTGTGGCGGGCCCTGGAGGCGGTGAGTGGCCCTGCGGGCAGGCGGGGCAGGGGATAGGGCAGGGGTAGGCAACCTTGGCTCTTTCATGACTGGTGGACTTCAACTCCCAGAATTCCTGAGCCTGGCTCAGGAATTCTGGGAGTTGAAGTCCACCAGTCATAAAAGAGCCAAGGTTGCCTACCCCTGGGATAGGGGGACGGGGGGGGCAGGGCAGGGGGTGGAGTAGGGGCGGGGCCAGTTTTTGGGCACTCGGTCTCTAAAAGGTTCGCCATCACTGCCTTAGGAGAAAGGGCTTGTAAAAGAGGAACAATGGGAGGTAGGCCTTCCTTCCTTCCTTCCTCCTCCTTCCCTCCCTTCCTTCTTTCCTCAATCCCTCCTCCTTCCCCCTTCTCTCCTTCCTCCTTCCCTCCCTTTCCCAATCCCTTCCTTCATTCCCTCCTACCTCCCTTCCTCAGTCCCTCCCTTCCTCCTTCCCTCCCTCCCTCCCTCCCTCCCTTCCTTTCCCACTCCCTCCTTCCTCAATTCCTCCTCCCTCACTCCTCAACCCATCACTTCCTCCCTCTTCTCTTCCCTCCTTCCTCAATCCCTCCCACCCTCCCTTCCACCTTCTCTCCCTCCCTCCTCTTCCTTTCCCTCCTTCCTCAATTCCTCCTCCCTCACGCCTCAATCCCTCACTTCTTCCCTCTTCTCTTCCCTCCTTCCTCAATCCCTCCCTCCCTTCCTCCTTCCCTCCCTCCCTCCCCTTCCTTTCCCATTCCCTCCTTCCTCAATTCCTCCTCCCTAACTCCTTCCTCACTTCCTCCCTCTTCCCTCCTTCCTCAAACCTTTCCTTCATTCCCTCCTCCTTCCCTTCCTCCTTCCCTTCTCCCTCCCACCTTTGCTTTCTTCCTCCTCCCCTCCCTCCCCTCCCTCTCCCTCCCTCCCTCAATCCCTCTTCCCTTCTCTTCCCTTCTTCATCAATCCTTCCCTTCCTTCCACCTTCCCTTCTCCCTCCCTCCCTTGCTTTCCTCCCTCCCTCCCTCCCTCTCTCCCTTCCTTCTCCTTCCTCACTCTCTCACTCTTCCTTCCTCAATCCCTCCCTTCCTCCTTCCCTCCTTCCTTTCCTTTCCTCCTCCCTCCCTCCCTTCCTTCCCCAATCTCTCCTTCCTCAATCCCTCCCTCCCTCCCTCCCTCTCTCTCTCTCTCTCTCTCTCTCTCTCTCTCTCTCACACACACACACACACACACACACACACAGAGGGAGGAAATTTAAAAGAGT
>JARGCV010000132.1:4882500-5135707 GCA_034064705.1 Bothrops alternatus | reverse complement strand
GAGGAGAAAGAGAAGGGGAAGGGGAAGGAGAAGGGGAGGAGGAGAAGGAGGAGGAGAAAAAGAAAGGGAAGGGGAAGGGAAGAAGGGAAGGAGGAGGAGAAGGGGGAGGGGGAGGGGGAGGAGAAGGAGGAGGAGAAGAATGGGAAGGAGAAGGAGAAGGAGAAGGAGAAGGAGAAGGAGAAGGAGAAGGAGAAGGAGAAGGAGGAGAAGGAGGAGAAGGAGAAGGAGAAGGAGGGAAAGGAGAAGGAGGAGGAGGAGGAGAAGGAGAAGGGGAAGGAGAAGGGGGAGGAGGAGGAGGAGAAGAAAGGGAAGCGGAAGGAGGAGGAGGAAGAGAAGACGGAGAAAGAGAAGGAGAAGGGGAAGGAGAAGGGAAGGGGAAGGGGGGGAGGAGAAGGAGGAGGAGGAGAAGAAGAAGGGGAAGGAGAAGGGGAAGGAGAAGGAGAAGGGGAGGAGGAGAAGGAGGAGGAGAAGAAGAATGGAAGAGAAAGGGAAGGGGAAGGGGAAGGGGAAGGGGAAGGGGAAGGGGAGGGGAAGGAGAAGGGGAAGGGGAAGGGGAAGGGGAGGGGGGAGGAGAGAGAATGGAAGGAGAAGGGGAATGGGAAGAAGGGGAAGGAGAAGGAGGAGGGGGAGGAGGAGGAGGAGAAGGAGGAGGAGAAGAAGAAGGGGGAGGAGAAGGGGAAGGGAAGGAGGAGGAGGAGGATGAGGGGGAGGGGGAGAAGGAGAAGGGGAAGTGGAAGGAGAAGGAGGAGTGGGAGGGGAGGAGAGAGGAGGAGGAGAAGAATGGGAAGGAAGAAGAGGAGAAGAGAGAGAGAAGGGGAAGGAGAAGGAGGAGGAGGAGAAGGGAAAGGAGGAAGGAGAAGGGGAAGGGGGAGAAGGAGGAGGAGGAAGAAGAATGGGAAGGAGAAGGGGAAAGGGGAAGGAGAAGGAGAAGGGGGAGGGGGAGGAGGAGAAGGAGGAGGAGAAGAAGAATGGGAAGGAGAAGGGGAAGGGGAAGGAGAAGGAGGAAGGAGAAGGAGGAGTTGGAGGAGGAGGGAGGAGAAGGAGAAGGGGAGGGGGAGGAGGAGAAGGAGGAGGAGAAGAATGGGAAGGAGAAGGGGAAGGGGAAGGAGAAGGAGGAGAGGAGGAGAGAAGGGGAAGGGGAAGGAGAAGGGGAAGGGGAAGTGGAAGGAGAAGGAGGAGTGGGAGGGGAGGAGGAGAAGGAGGAGGAGAAGAAGAATGGAAGGAGAAGGAGAAGGGAGGGGAGAAGGGGAAGGAGGAGGAGAAGGGAAGGGAAGGGAAGGGGAGGTAGAAGGAGGAGGAGAAGAAGAATGGAAGGAGAAGGGAAAGGGGAAGGAGAAGGAGAAGGAGAAGGGGAGGGGGAGAAGGAGGAGGAGAAGAAGAATGGGAAGGAGAAGGGGAAGGAGGAGGAGGAGGAGGAGGAGGGGAAGGGGAAGGGGAAGGGGAAGGAGAAGGGCAGGAGGAGAAGGAGGGGGAGAAAAAGAATGGGAAGGAGAATGGGAAGGGGAAGAAGGGGAAGGAGGAGGAGGAGAAGGAGGAGGGGAAGGAGAAGGGGAGGAGGAGGAGGAGGAGGAGGGGAAGGGGAAGGAGAAGGAGAAGGAGAAGGAGAAGGAGAAGGAGAAGGAGAAGGAGAAGGAGAAGAGAAGGAGAAGGAGGAGAGGAGAAGGAGAAGGAGAAGGAGAAGGGGAAGGGGAAGAAGGAGGGGAGGGGAGGGGAAGAGGAAGAGGAAGAAGAGGAAGAGGAAGAGGAGGAAGAGAGAAGGGAAAGGAGAAGGGGAAGGAGGAGGAGGAAGAGAAGATGGAGAAGGAGAAGGAGAAGGAGAAGGGAAGGAGAAGGGGAGGGGGAGGGGGAGGGGGAGGAAAGAATGGAAGGAGAAGGGAGAATGGGAAGAAGGGGAAGGAGAAGGAGGAGGGGGAGGGGAAGAGGAAGAGGAGGAAGAGAAGAAGGGGAAGGGGAAGGAGAAGGAGGAGTGGGAGGGGAGGAGGAGAAGGAGGAGGAGAAGAATGGGAAGGAGAAGGGGAAGGGAAGGAGAAGGAGGAGTTGGAGGGGAGGAGGAGAAGGAGAAGGGGGAGGGGAGGAGGAGAAGGGGAGGAGAAGGAGGAGGAGAAGAAGAATGGGAAGGAGAAGGGGAAGGGGAAGGAGAAGGAGGAGGAGGAGGACGGAGAAGGGGAAGGGGAAGGAGAAGGGAAGGGGAAGGAGAGGGAAGGGAAGTGGAAGGAGAAGGAGGAGGTGGGAGGGAGGAGGAGAAGGAGGAGGAGAAGAAGAATGGGAAGGAGAAGGAGAAGGGGAAGGGAAGGAGGGGAAGGAGGAGGAGGAGAAGGGGAAGGGGAAGGAGAAGGGGGAGGGGGAGAAGGAGGAGGAGAAGAAGAATGGAAGGAGAAGGGAAAGGGGAAGGAGAAGGAGAAGGAGAAGGGGAGGGGGGAGAAGGAGGAGGAGAAGAAGAATGGGAAGGAGAAGGGAGGAGGAGGAGGAGGAGGAGAAGGGGAAGGGGAAGGAGAAGGGGAAGGGGAAGGAGAAGGGGAAGGAGAAGGGGAGGAGGAGAAAGAGGGGGAGGAAAAAGAATGGGAAGGAGAATGGGAAGGGGAAAGAAGGGGAAGGAGGAGGAGGAGGAGGAGAAGGAGAAGGGGAAGGAGAAGGGAGGAGGAGGAGGAGGAGGAGGAGGGGAAGGGGAAGGAGAAGGAGAAGGGGAAGGGGAAGGGGAAGGAGAAGGAGAAGGAGAAGGAGAAGGAGAAGGAGAAGGAGAAGGAGAAGGAGAAGGAGAAGGAGAAGGAGAAGGAGAAGGGGAAGGGGAAGGGAAGAAGGAGGGGAGGGGAAGAGGAAGAGGAAGAGGAAGAGGAGAGAGAAGAAGGAAGAAAGGAGAAGGGGAAGGGAAGGAGGAGGAGGAAGAGAAGACGGAGAAGGAGAAGGAGAAGGGAAGGAGAAGGGGAGGGGGAGGGGGAGGAGAAGAATGGGAAGGAGAAGGGGAATGGGAAGAAGGGGAAGGAGAAGGAGGAGGGGGAGGGGGAAGAGGAAGAGGAGGAAGAGAAAAAGGGGAAGGGGAAGGAGAAGGAGAAGGAGGAGAAGGGGGAGGGGGAGGGGGAGGAGGAGGAGGAGGAGAAGAAGAAGGGAAGGAGAAGGAGAGAAGAAGAAGGGGGAGGGGGAGGGGGAGGAGGAGAAAAAGGAGGAGAAGAAGAATGGGAAGGAGAAGGGGAAGGGGAAGAAGGGGAAGGAGAAGGAGGAGGAGGAGAAGAGAAGGGGGAGGGGAGAGGGGAGAAGGAGGAGGTGGAGAAGAATGGGAAGGAGAAGCGGAAGGGGAAGGAGAAGGGGGAGGGGGAGGAGGAGAAGAAGGAGAAGAAGAATGGGAAGGAGAAGGGGAAGGGAAGGAGGGGAAGGAGAAGGAGGAGGAGGAGGAGGAGGAGGAGAAGGAGAAGGGGAAGAAGAAGGGGAGGAGGAGAAGGAGGAGGAGAAAAGAATGGGAAGGAGAAGGGGAAGTGGAAGAAGGGGAAGGAGGAGGAGAAGGGAAGGGAAGGGGAAGGGAAGAAGGGGAAGGGGAAGAAGGAGAAGGAGGAGGGGATGGGGAAGAGGAAGAGGAAGAGGAAGAGGAGGAAGAGAAGAAGGGGAAGGAGAAGGGGAAGGAGGGGAAGGAGGAGGAGGAAGAGAAGAAGGGAAGGAGAAGGGGGAGGGGAGGAGAAGGGGAAGGGGAAGGAGAAGACCCAGTAAAAATGAGTGGTGATTGCATACATATTTATCTATCAGCAATAAAGGGATAGAAAGAGTTAAGGATCCATCTTCCATGCTCTCCTTCCCCATGGAAGAAGTCTGAGGTCTAAAGCACTAACAGAGTGCTTAAGAAAGCACCTCTTGCTGAGATGTTTTCCTCCACCTCACCAAGAAAACAGAAACAAATCAATTAAAATAAAGGGGAGGGAAGAGGGTTATTGAAATTTAAATTGTGTCTCTTAATCATCAGCTAAAGCTGGAATATATGTCTGGAGATTCTTTTTTTTAAAAAAGAGTCAATATCAGCTGGCGATGAGATTTATGAATAAAAAGCAATCAGAATAAAGTACAAAGGTATGAAATGCACAGTTCAAAAAGAAAAAAAGGGGGGGAATAGAGGCTTAAGGAGCAACACAGAACCAGGAGAAAGCAAAGGCCAAGGAGATGATCAGGCAGAACTCAAAGAAACAAGAGCTGGAGAACGAGTGCATTTTTAAAAACAAATAATTACTTGAAATTAAATGTGTAACAAAAAGAAAAACAACAACACAGGCCATCACAAGCCAAGACAACCATGGCGTGTGCAGGGAAAAAAAATAAGAAGTGGGGGGAGGGGGGTCTAGAAGCCAAGATAGAAGAAAGAAGCGTAAGGCAGGAAGACTTGCTGAAAACAACCAAGCCATCATTCTTGTGTGGGATAAAATTCTTGGATGCACAATGGGTAGCAGAAAGGAAAACAAACAAAATACTTAACAGCTGTGACTGGCTTTGCCAAGGAACAGTGTCTGAAAACATGAAAGCATCCTTACACAGCAAAAAGGAAAAAATAATTAATCTCAATAATAAACAAACAAAGGAAGAATACGGAAGGCGGATTAAGCTTTCTCTGTAGCTTCAAGGGGGAGTAGAGCAGAACTTGCTAACCCATGAATAATGGCTGCACGTCAACGTTTGCCATCCGGGGCCCACTTAAGACTACAGGTAATCTTTTTTTTTCTCGGCAGCCAAGAGTGATTGCCGCCTGGAGGGATAGGCAACTTGGAGAGGACCTTCTGGTGCATCGGCAGAGGTGAGGCAAGCATCGGGAGAGCCAGAAATAATCCAAGCTGAGAGTGATCTGGGAAGGGAGAGCTGCCCTGGAGGATCTCCAAAGAGGGAGATAATGAAAGACTATGGTAGGGTATCAGGCTTCAAAGTAAATATATCTAAGACGAAGATGCTAATTAAAAATCTAGATAACAAAGCAAAACAGGACTTGGAAAGAATAACGGGCTGTGAAATAGGTAAGAAAGTTAAATACTTAGGAGTGGAGATAGAAGCTACAAATGCGAAATTATACAAAAATAATTATGAGGTGCTGTGGAACAAGATACAAACAGATCTGGTCAGGTGGAAAACATTACAATTGTCCCTGCTGGGCAGGATAGCGGCAGTAAAAATGAACGTATTGCCAAAATTTCTATTTCTCTTTCAAATGCTATCCATACTCAAAAAGGATGTGGACTTGGACGAATGGCAGAAGGGCATCAACAGATTTATTTGGGGTGGCAAGAAACCGAGGGTTAAATTAAAAATCATCCAGGATACAAAGAAGAGAGGTGGTTTAAAAATGCCCAATCTGAAGTTATATTACTACGCCGCGGCGCTGGTGGCGCTGAGCGACTGGATCAACATGACGAACGACAGAATATTGAATGTTGAAGGGCATGGTTTACTATATGGCTGGCACGCATACCTTGTGTATGACAAAAAGGTTGACAAGAATTTCAGGGAGAACCCACTACAAACCCCGTTGTTGTGGGTCTGGAAGAAATATAAGTACCTACTACACGAAAAGATTCCCATCTGGGCGATCCCCGGGCACGCAATAGGGGACATAAATATATCACAAGGACAGGAAATGGTGCCCTATAGTAAACTTGTATTGGAAGAAGAAAATGTGTTTTCATTAAAGCCACCAAATACGCTAGCAGAAGAAGGAATAGGGGGTACCTGGCTTTCATATTTGCAACTGCAGTCTAGATGGCAAAAAGACCTGAAGAAGGGCTTATCCCTTACAGATGAGAATTTAACTGAACAGGTTAGAGAGCAGGAGATCATGCATATCAAACGTGTGTACAGCGTACTGATAGAAATTGACTCTGAATCTGTACTAGTCAAGGACTGTATGGTAAAGTGGGAACAAGATTTTGGGCAACCTATCACGATGGAAACATGGGAGGGAATCTGGGTGAGAAATGTAGAATTTACAAAAGCGCAACATTTAAGGGAAAACTTCTATAAGATGTTCTATAGGTGGCATCTAGATCCGAAAAAATTATCATATATCTATCCAGACACCCAACCTAAATGTTGGAAGTGTGGTAGTATGGAGGCTACATATTTTCATGTATGGTGGACATGTAGAAAAATTAAAGCCTTCTGGAGAAAAATATGGTGGACACTCCAAACCATTTTGAAAAAGCGTATTGAATTTCTACCTCAGGTGTTTTTGTTAGGGATCATAAAAGATTGCACTACCACAGAGACGAACCTAATTCTGAACTTGATCACAGCAGCGAGACTGCTGGTGGGACAATACTGGAAGAAGCCAGAAATACCACCTATTGAAGAATGGACTTTGAAAGTAATAAATTTGGCAGAAATGGCCAAAATATCGGCATATTTGAAGGATCGCTCAAATGAACAATATATGATAGACTGGAAACAGTGGATAGACTACATACAAGAGAAACACCAATCAAATAAAATGTATCTGGCTTATAGTTAAAGCTTGACATAAAGGAGTGAAGAATGTTTACAAAATTAAATCGATTGTATTAAGTTGGATAGCAGGTAGCTTGAACTTCCCCCTGGTTTACGTATACAAAGGCTATTACGTACTGTTGTATCTCATGATTTATGTTGACTGCTTTTTAGTATGCTATTATGATTAATGTTGATTGCTTTAATAAAAAAATTTTAAAAAAAAGACTACAGGTAGTCCTCGACTTACAACTCATTTGTTTAATAACCGTTCAAAGTTTGCAAGGGCACTGAAAAAAGTGACTAGAAACAGTAGATAGACCATATATAAGAGAAACACCAATCAAACAAAATGCATTCGGATTATACTTGAAGATGTAAGGGAGGAGGGAAGAACGTTTACTAAAACAGATGTTTACAAAGATTAATACCTAATGTTGTATGCTACGTTCTAGGAGGATTGTTTAGCAATAAGATCTTATGTTTAATGTTGATCACATTAATATTGAAACAGATAGGAGAAACACCAATCAAAATAAAATGTAACAGGAGTATAGTTGAGGCTAGACGCGAGGGGGGGGGGAAAAGGCCTACTAATTCAGACGTTTTCAAAGACTAATACTTAGTATTGTATACCAGGTGTCATGATGATTGCTGCATAATATGTTTTTATGTCCAATGCTGATTGTTTTAATAAAAAATAATAATAATATAATAACATCATAAAAAAAAAATTCAGACACTTGGCAACTGGCAATGTATTTATGACGTTTGCAGTGTTCCAGGATTATGTGATCCCCTTTTGCAACCTTCTGATAAGCAAAGCCAATGGGAGAAGCCAGATCCACTTAACAACCATGTTGCTAATTTAACAGCTGCAGTGATTCACTTAAAACTGTGGTGAGAAAGGTGGTAAAATGGGGCAAAATTCACTTAACAACTGTCTTGCTTAGCAAGGGAAATTTTAGGACACTGCAGCCATCATAAATATGAACCAGTTGCCAAGCATCCAAATTTTGACCCCATGGCCATGGGGATGATGCAACGGGTTGTTAAGTGTGAAAAACAGTCATAAGTCACTTTTTTCAGTGCCCTTGTAACTTTCAAGGGTCACTAAACAAATGGTTGTAAGTCAAGGAACACCTGTAAAAGGAAAACAGGGATGAAATTATTTCAATTGTGCAAGATCCTGTTAATATAACCTTACAAAAACGATAGAGCCAGAAACTCCTGGTTGTGTTTCTTGTCTGGACTACCTGGTAGAGCCATACAGTAGCTGATAGCAGAGGCACAGGAACTAGCTGTAGTTAGGTGGAAAAAAAAGGGAGAGGCTTGGAAGAACAAGAGAGGCTTGGAAGATCAAAGGCTGGATGCAGCTGCAAAAACATAGTGGGGCCAAATTTCACCTGTTGTTTTCCATCAAATTAAACCATGTGAAAGTTTTAATTAACTTAGTATTATAAGGCTCAGTGGAAGGATATAAAGGTACCAGGTAAATGAAAATTATTTCAAACATGATGTCTGACATTTATATCCAACACCACTTGGAGTGAGTGCTCTTTTTTTTCTCCATCCCAACTTGCCACTTTTTATAAAATTGAAATATTTAAAAAGCCATTACTGACTTCCAGCAGCTGATATAAGCTGATTAGGAGGCGGTGGGAAGGAGCTGTATTAAAATTCTCCCTAGTCGTTTGTTTTCTTTTTCTAAGCCATTTTAAATATTGCATTTAATAGAAAAATAATTTGCTCAGCTCAGAGAAACATCAATTTGCTACTTGAAGGCTCGTATATTAAGCCAAAGACACTAATGTGTAAACATGAACAGTTCCAGTAAACACATGGGGTTCAGATCAATTGGATTCCAGGCAGGAGAGTAACCCAATATGCAAGACAAAAGGTTATTTATTCTCAATAACCTTAAAATTTACAAATGCAAATATGAGAAGGGCAAAGGCAGTTGATCCACAGGAATCAGAATAAACACATACCTCCCCTCTCTTGCGCTGCAAAAATCCATGATCAG
Source organism: Bothrops alternatus (assembly GCA_034064705.1). Classification (NCBI taxonomy): domain Eukaryota; kingdom Metazoa; phylum Chordata; class Lepidosauria; order Squamata; family Viperidae; genus Bothrops; species Bothrops alternatus. The sequence goes on along the minus strand of JARGCV010000132.1, from coordinate 5,127,240 downwards.
AAGCCACTGGAATTATAATCAGGGAAAATGGGCTTTTTATACACCTGTCTCATGTGCTCTATAGTCTATAGATGTACATCATGCTAGGCTAACATGATCCATGGGAAGCACCAGATAGAGACCAAACTATAGAAGTGTTCTCCTGTATTTGTTTGTTTGTTTGTTAAATTTATTTACCACTCATCAAGAGCCGTGGTGGCGCAGAGGTTAGAATGTAGTATTGCAGGCTAACTGTGCCGACTGCCAGCAGTTCAATTCTCACCGGCTCAAGGTTGACTCAGCTTTCTATCCTTCCAAGGTCAGTAAAATGAGGACCCAGTTTGTTACGGGCAATATGCTGACTCTGTCTGACCTAACAAATTGTAAAAAAAAAAAAAAAAAAAAACCTCAGCCAAGAAACTGACATTGCACGTTTTGAATTCTGTTTTTTTTATTGACACCCTGAAGATCTTCCCAATCCCAATGGTCAAAAAGAACAGGCAGAGATTCTACATGTCCCATTTTAGATGGGACATGTAGGGAAATGTTGGTGGGAACTCAAGGAAGGAAGGAAGAAAAACTCCAGACTTCACAGCTAAATAAATCCTAATCATGTCCATTTTGAGATAGAGCTACCCATTTAGCATCACCATTTCCCCACAATACCCCTTGCCTCCCAAAACAAGATAGGGTCACCCCCACCCGTCAAAACTTTGCCCCCTTAATCAAACTATTTGTAGCTCTACTTATTATTCTAGGATTATGAAACCACTTCTTGGTGACAGCTGGAGTAGGGTCCACCTATACGCAGTCACTATTTCTTTCAATTAATCTACATGTTGTGATAAATGTCCATTTCTCCTTTAAGAAATCCTTCTCTGCCTGGATGGGCTTCTCTCTCCCTCCCTTACAGGCTGTTAGCTGATAGCTGTACTAAGGGGGTGGAGGAGAAAGCAGGGAAAGTTTTGTTTCTTGAAAAATACGTCATGCTTTCAAAGTGTATGTTTTAACTATCTTTATAATGTAATTGGCTGTAAATCAGTAGGGTGACAATTTGTGGGAAGGAACCTTTGATGTGCAATAAAAGCAGATGCCAGGCTTCGGCCGAGGCTTCCATCCCAACAGAAACTCAGGTCTCTGTCATTAATCATGGTTGCCGGGACTCCACGAACACACTTTCTTGATAAGTGGTGACCCCGATGTGATAACCCTGAGAGGTTATACGTCCCTGGACCCTCATACTTACCGCCCGGACGTGGCCAAGCGCGCTTCATCAGTTCATCGCTGGACGAGGACTGATCCCTTGTAAGTATGGGTGGGGATCTCTCAAAAGTGCAAGAAACACATTTGACTAAGCTCACAGAGATAACCAGGAAGAATTATGTTCATTTTACAGCTCAGAAGCTGACAGAAGGAGATTTAAGATCTCTCCTTGAATTTATTTGGAAACACATTCCTTTCTATCCTGAATCAGGCTGCCTTAAAGTTGAAAGCTGGAAAAAAGTGGGGGAGGTTTTGCAGGCAAATTCTAGGGCCCCTGTTTCTATTTTAACATCCTGCAGAGTAGTGTTAAAAGCTTTGGAGACACAGGAGCAGCTCCTACTAAAAATATTACTGAATCCATTGAATTATAATGAAGTTCAACTTCTTCCCCCTGCCAGTGAAACTCCAGTAACAATTAAAAATCACAGCAAGGTTTTCCCTAGCAATGTTGAGTTGTGTGATCCTCCAGCTCTGACCAAAACAAGTAATCTTATTCAGGAGACTTTACAGAATGCTTATGAAGTAGGTGAATTGAACGCTGAGGAAATGACAATTTTATACCCTGTAACTGTGGGCATGGATGCAGAAATTGATAATGGATTGGCTCACAAAATGATTCCAGCAGATTGGAAGGCATTAATGCAAATGATTTTAACACCTGCGCAGTATGCAGTTTGGGACTCCCAGTATCATATTCAAGCTATTCAGAGAGGCACTGCTCAATTAGTGCCAGACCAAATTTATGGCTCTGGACAGTTCACTGCTGTTGGACAACAGCCAGATGCAGCTATACATGGTGTAATTTTACAGGCTGTTTTTGCTGCTTTAAAGGTAGTAGATGAAAGTGGAACATTTGGCAAAAGTTTTACTCAAATTAAACAGGGAACTACTGAGCCCTATGATGAATTTATAAATAGACTAAAAGACAGTATTGATAAAGAAATTGCTAATGAATTAGCTACAAAAGAGATTTTGATGAAATTGGCTGTTGAGAATGCTAATGCAGACTGCAAAAGAGTTCTGCAACCCTTAATTGGCACTGGTCAAAAGACACTTGCACCTACATTGGTTCAACTACAACAATATTTAGGAAATATTAATTGGTTAAGGCCATATATAGGTCTTTCTACCTCGACCCTTTCTCCCTTATTTATGGCATTAAAAGGCCTCAAAAATCCCACAGACGTTGTGACATTGACCTCCGACCAACTATTGGTCGTTGAGAAAGTCCAAACAGCCCTCAACACCCAATAGACTGATCGGTGTGCTGACAATCACCCTGTGCATTTGAATGGGATTTTTGATCGACCACCCACAGTGGCAATTACTCAATCTAATAAGCCTTCAGAAAATTGTTTTCACTCCAGCTATGATTTTGGCTGAAATTACACATCGTGGCCACACGATGGCGCCAGATTTTTGGAATTGAATTTGCAATTATTTTTCTCCCATTTTCCTTAAAATTGTGGGAAACTTTGATTCAAAATAATTTGGTTTTGCAATTATTGATTGGTGATTGGCCTGGTCAGTTTTTTTTTTCATTTTTCAGCTGATCCATGATTTTTGGCCATAAAAAATTTACTTTTTGCTTATATCTCTCCTAGTTTGGATGAGACTTTGTTGACACTATTTTTGACATTGCAAAAATCTATTGAGACAAGATATTGTCCTTATTTTATTGCACATATCCAAAGTCATCAAAATTTTCCAGGAATTCTCAGTGAAGGGAATTCCCAGGCGGATATGGCAACACGCAAGTTATGACTATGCAACAACTTACTCCCTGGGATAGTCATAGCGATTTTCATCAAAACGCCAAGGCTTTGGCTAAACAATTTGACATATCCCCGGGGAGGCAACAGCTATCATTCAACAGTGCCCCAGTTGCTCACAGCAAGGACTGTCTATTCCAATGGGTGTGAATCCCCGTGGACTTGAGGCATGTCAAATTTGGCAAATGGACATTACTCAATATGCATCTTTTAGTCCGTGGACATATATACATGTGACTATTGATACATATTCTGGGTTCATTCTTGCTACTCCACAGCGTGGAGAGGCAACTAAACATGTCATCAATCATTGTATTCGAACTTTTAGCACTCTAGGTACTCCTAAAGAATTAAAAACTGATAATGGACCTGCATATTGTAGTCATGGCTTTGCTCAGTTCTGCAATTGGTGGGACATTATTCATAAATTCGGCATTCCTTACAATTCACAGGGGCAAACAGTAGTGGAACGGGCCAATTCCACTCTTAAGCACATGCTTGACAAATTAAAAAAAAATGGGAAACATACCCCCAGACTACCTGGAGTGCAAAATCATCTTAATTTGGCTTTATATACTCTCAATTTTCTAAACCACCGGCCAACTAATACAGCTGCGAGCAGGCATTTTTTTCCCCTTCCAGACCGCTAGTTTGGTATCGTAAGCTACCAGACCCCCAATGGAAAGGACCAGCTGAACTTATTACCTGGGGTCATGGATATGCTGCGGTGCAACATGAAGGCAATACGATATGGGTTCCTGGCCGCAATATTCGCCCTTACAGTGTACAGCCAAAAGATTGCAAAGACTCTGGTGAGCCCAAAGTGGATGGACAATAATTTTGGAAGGACAATAAAAAGTTAGTGCCTTAACAAACCATACTGACTGCTGGATGTGTATGATGTCACCATCGGATGCCAGTCAAGGACTTTCTTTATTTGGACTTCCTTTGAACAACACTGGAGCCAGCGAAAGTTTTGTAAATATTAATGAGGCAGGATATTATACGCTGCCACTTAGATTTTATTATGTAGATTTTGCATTAGTGTGTTTTAATTTTTCTAAGGGAATTATTCTTTTAAGTATATATCTCTCTTGTAATATCACCTTTAATATGCCTGATCATTGTGATCAAAGTAATAACAAAGTGTATGCAAAATGTGAGGATGGAGAGTACAATGCAAGTGTATTGGGTTTGTAGCTATTTTAATGGCGCACGGAATTGGACTGCAGCCAATGACAGTGATGGCCGTTGAAATGCTTAATGAAAAACAAGGACAAATCCCTCCACCAATATCCGGAGATCATAAGCATTGGGAATATTTGGAATGCATTCTGGTTTTGGTTACCAAATTTTCAATGGTTAAGAAATTTGATAAGTCTTATTTTGTATTGTTATATTATTCCATTGTGGATGCTTTTATATACAATGTTTGCCTGATATTTTTACTATGATGAAATCTTTTATACCAAAGAAAAAATTGTCTAAACAAGTGAACATTAGTCAACAAGGATTCGAGCGGATGCCAATGGATAAACAGCCACCTCAGTTGGATGAAATCAAATACATGGACTGAAAGCCTTTGCTTCTAAACAAAAACAAAAAAGGATGAGATGATGTGATAAATGTCCATTTCTCCTTTAAGAAATCCTTCTCTGCCTGGATGGGCTTCTCTCTCCCTCCCTTACAGGCTGTCAGCTGATAGCTGTACTAAGGGGGTGGAGGAGAAAGCAGGGAAAGTTTCGTTTCTTGAAAAATACGTCATGCTTTCAAAGTGTATGTTTTAACTATCTGTGTAATGTAATTGGCTGTAAATCAGTAGGGTGACAATTTGTGGGAAGGAACCTTTGATGTGCAATAAAAGCAGATGCCGGGCTTCGGCCGAGGCTTCCATCCCAACAGAAACTCAGGTCTCTGTCATTAATCATGGTTGCCGGGACTCCACGAACACACTTTCTTGATATCTACAGCTTTCTGGTAGTGGGGGGTTGAGTGAAAGAGTGCTGTATCTTTGCTGTTCTCCAGTTGCCTCATTCATTCCAAGGTTCCTAAAGTGAACCAAGAAGAAATGTTGAGGCGATGCACTAAAACATCACACCAGCCTTTATAGCCAATTTCAAGAATGTCATTCCTTATGGCCACCAACTCCTGGCACTACCCTTAAAAGGGAAGGGACTGTATTGTTTGTTCAACTCTCTTGGCCCAATGCTGTCATGCTTTGAGCTATTATCCAGAAACTAACCAGCAATAAAGCTGCATTAATAATTAACTTCCACTTCATTAGCATGTAATAACTTCCTAACTCCCACAGTTCTTTAACACCTCCAGAGCAAGCATAGGCTCTTATTATTCACTAGCTAAGTGTTGAAATACTATTCTGATTCCAGGCACATTTGGGAAGGATGCAGGACCTGCATTTCAGGCCATCTCCTAAGACACTCAGTCACACTACAGTAAATTTCAGTGCAACTTCCCTGTGCATGAATCAAGCTACCTCTGCAAGATATTCTCAATCAAAACAATATCATAACAGGAAGCTTTGTCCTCTGCAACCCAGGGTGAAAGAAGATGTGGGAAGAGTCATAGATGACTTTCAGAGATGAAAGGAGCATAAAGCTTTTCCATCCAAAGAAGCAATGTGGGTAGGTCTATCACAGGCCTATCACAATCTTCCATGTTCATCACTGTCCTCTTTACTCACTTCTCATTTATACAGAGAGTTGGAGGTGTATAATCACTGTAACATCAAGTGGTGGCAATCAGGATTTACCAAGGCAAACCTGTCACCATCCATGTTTTTCAACAGGTGGACAAGGTTTTCTGAATGCCTCTAAAATACCTTGCTAAAATATGATGGATTGTCTGCCCCTATGTTCAAGATCTAAATGGCATCTGATGCTGACCTCATTCTCACCAAGGTGAGGCATCCCTATTGAAGTTATATCCCTTCAATTATACATGAATGAATCAACCCATATTCATCTAATCCAGGGGTGTCAAACTCGCAATGTCACATGATGTGTCGTGACATATCGCGACTTTTTTCCCATTGCTGGCAATGGGGTGGGTACAGTTTCACCATGATGCATCTGGCCCACAGGCTGGCAGTTTGACACCCCTGATCTAATCTAACGAAGAGAAGGACCAGGGGTGACATGATAGCAGTCTTCCAATATTTGAGGGGCTGTCATAGAAAAATGGGGGTCAACCTATTCTCCAAAGCACCTCAGGGCAGGACAACAAATTATGGAGGAAAGCTTATAAAAGAGAGATTCAACCTAGAACTAAGGAGAAATTTCCTGTCAGTGAGAACAATTAATCAGTGGAAAGGCTTGCCTCCAGGTGCTCCAACACTGGAGATTTTTAAGAAGAGACTGGACAGCCATTTGTCCGGAATGTTATAGAGTCTCCTGCCTGAGCAGAGGGTTGGACTAGAACACCTCCAAGGTCTCTTCCAACTCTGTTATTCTGTTATTTAAAAAAATAATCCAAAGACCCCAGAAACACTCTAGTCCAGTGGTAGCAAACCTATGGCATGGGTGCCAGAGGTGGCACTCAGAGCCTTCTCTGTGGGCACGCGCGCCATCGCCCCAGTCACCGTTGCCTCAGCCTTCAACTTAGTTTTATAAAACCTTTTTGCTTTAGGCCTCCGCTGCCATGTGCAAAAAAAAAAGGTTCAATCAGTCAATTTCAACTTTTTGCAGGGGAAAAAAAATCTTGCAAAGTTGGAATTGATTGATTGACATTTTAGTCCCACCCAGTCTGCTGTTACCACCGCAGCCACCCAGCCAATGGGCCACGCCCACCCAATGGGCCACACCCAGCCAGCACACGATGATGCATAACTGGGTTTTGGGTTGCAGTTTGGGCACTCAGTCTCTAAAAGGTTTGCCATCACTGCTCTAGTCTATCTGAAAGTTAGGATGAAGGAGAAGCTAAGAATTCTACTCATAATGCACCAGAAATATGCTGTACAGATTAAGCTCCCATGATACCTGAGCGCACTAAAGGTCTGTAGAATGTCTTTGCCATCTTTAATAGTGCAATGCAGAAAAAAATCTCTTGCATCATTTCTATCAGTTCTCATTCAAATTCATGGAAGTATTTGCTTTCAAAATTGTCTTCAAAAAAAACGAGAAAAGTCAGCTGAGATGTTGATGGATGGCGTATAAGGAAATAACTTTTTATTCGTTACAACATGGGAAAGGTTGGGTGGCAATTTCTTGTTGTTCCTTGTACAATATAGCTTGCAGCTTCCCTCCCTTCTCATGCTTCCATTCCATCCCAAGGAAAGAGATCAGAAGATAATTCCCTGTGGATTTTTCTCAGACTGAGAGGGTTGGGCAGCCAGGGGGACTGTTTGTAGTGACCGGAAATTCAGTGCATGGAAGATAACATAACTGAAATAATCATCATCATCATCATCATCACTATTCCTTGATCTGAAGCAGGGGTGTCCAATCTTAACAACTTTAAGACTTGTGGACTTCAACTCCCAGAATTCCCCAGGCAGGAATGGGCACCTCTGATCTAAAGCAAAAACTAGGATCATGCCTGCTGAAATCTTGTGGTCTTATGGCAATCTTATTAGATCTGGATTTTTCTATAGACAGTATTGTGTGATTTTGCATAATGGCACCCAATATTTAATAAAGGATTCCATTTTGTGTTGTAAACAAAGCAAATAAGATGAGCAGATAGAAGATAATATGTGTAGCTCAGGGTTGAACTATGAGGTCCTTGGTGCTCTCTGAGCTTGGCCGTTTTCTTGCAGATGTTTCATTACCAACCTACCAATCAGTGCTAGAAGGGTCTGAGGAGAAGGGCGGCATATAAGTCTAACAAAATAAATAAAATAAATTTGCTCTTGTTATAAGATGAGATGATGATGATGATGATGATGATGATGATGATGGTACGATCAGAGCTTATTTCTGCCCAGAAGGATAGGAAGTTTCAAAGTAGTACCATTTGCATCACAAAATTTCTCTTTCATTTCTGGTTCCTGGCCATCTCTGGTGATGAAACTGTCAAGTATCATGTGAGCATATGGGAAGAGAACCAGGCACAACCAATTAAGCCTACCATTATTGCATTTTTGGGATTCTCCTAAAAGGGTTATGATCTAGTAGATTACCATGAAGAATTATATCCTCTGAATTGATGCCAAGTTCTCTGATGCTTGGAAGAGCAACACGTGATTTGAAGTCGATAAGCTGTAAGACAGTTAACTGGTCCAAGTCTATTAAGAGACTTTTATGCATGAATGAAATGTTGAACTAATTTTTGGTCCAATGCACTAATCACTGGCTGTCTCTACCCCAGCCTGATCTGATAGATAGATAGATAGATAGATAGATAGATAGATAGATAGATAGATAGATAGATAGATAGATAGATAGATAGATAGACAGACAGACAGACAGACAGACAGACAGACATGATGGAGATGGAGATAGAAATATGTGTGTGTGAATATATGTCTTTATTGTAATATATGTGTGAATATATGTGTATATTGAGGATAGTTCATATAGGTTGTGGATCGTGATTCACTTTGGAAAAATGTTCTCCTGAGAGGCAGCAAATAATCATAAGGGAGGAAAGACCAATTTTGCATAACATTGTTTCCTTTATGCTTATCCACAATTTCTTCTTCACCATTATTCTACATGTTCTTTCCTAAATAATTCAGAGTTGTTTTCTATTCCTGTTCCAAACATATGCTACATGTACTCTTTTTAAATCTACAGAATAAGTCCTACATCGCCCCATCCTTTGGTTTTCCTTATATCAGTCAGCAAGCGCAGACTGACATTTGGATCATTTCATTTGCACCAGGCAGACACAAAATCTAATTCAAATGTGATCTGATTCACGGAATGCCCTCTGAAAATTCCACCTGTGTTCCTGAGAGACCTCAAATATACTGTCAAGTTCAACTACCGGTAGGAGAGAGACTGTAGAGAAAAATTTCATTTCAGGACCAAAGGCACAGCTAAAATTCCAAAGTTCTACACTAGAGGGCAGTAATACACCGGTCCAAAAGAGGACTAAATGGAAGGGGTACATAATCAGATTTGGTCCAGAAAGTCACCCATCCTGAAAAGCCATCTCAGCCCCTCCCATTCCTGTTAACAGTCTGCACTTTTTAACACGGCAGAATGGAGTAATCATGTTAACGAAAGGATTCATTTAACTGTAATTAAGTTAAATTTCACCAAAGTTAGATTTCTGTCTTTGGTTTCCTTTTTTGAAAGACAGGAAATCCCTCAAGAGACTGGGTTCTGCGTCCTTTGTTTTTGCATGAGCCATTGTAAATAACAGACTAGAACCCATGTTTAGCAATACAATAGCTCAGACATTTTTCATTCTGTTTGCCCAATATGTTTGCCTGCATTCAAATGAAATATAGTTTATTCAATGAATCCAATGTTCTGGAGACACACAACACACTGAACCATAAACCATAAAATGAGTGACCACAGTTGGCTGCTTTGCAATTCAGTTATGTCACACTGACCCAGAGCTACTGACAGATTTTCCATTTTGTGATAAAAAAAATTGAGCTGTGGACCATCCTGCTTTATGGCAGGGATGTAAAATGGACACCCTGCCACAAGGTGGGTTGGAGAAAAAAGCAATGTGTGCCAATCTTGGCACTGAGGCATGAAAGGGAAACAGGTGTCAGATTCAAATAGCAATAGCACATAGACTCATATACCATCCCATAGCGCTTTACAGTGCTCTCTGAGTGGCTTACAATGTCAGCATATTGCCCTCAACAATCTGGGTCTTCATTTTACTGATCTTGGAAGGATGGAAAGTGGAGTCAACCTTGAGCCCCATCAGGAACAAATTCAGACTGTGGACAGAGTTAGCTTGCAATACTGCATTCTAATCCTGTACCACCAGGGCAAAGCATCAGAAACATTGGTAAGGCTAATGATTTATTCAAGCCTACTCACAAGAAGCTATGTAAGCTATTTACACTCAACACTTAAATTGGCACCAGATAAGAATCAATGGACCTCAGGAAGGATTGGACTTGGAGTGCGCCATGACTCTAAGCTGATGACCCACTTACCTCCGCCCCCACCCCCTCCAGCTCTGCCTGCTCTTCTCCTACAACAGGAAGTCCTCAAAGGATTGAAAAACATGGCAGAAGTCAGGATGGACCACCAAGCATGATAAAGGTCTCTAGGCAGACTCAACAAGCGGGGCACAATTCAAGAAACTAGAATTTCCTACTTCGATAAGGAGCTTTAATACAAGGAACATACAGAATCTTGAAAAGTGTGATAAGAACGCCCAGCCCTCATTTATTACTGAGTTTATTAAGACAGAGCCCCTTTAACCATTTGGAAACTCTTCTTTCTAGCTTTATAAGCCATTTATCAGCTATTAGCAAACCTCTTTCCTGTCCATGCCTTTTTCAGCCTATCCACAGTCTCTCCCAGATCCTAAAATATAAGCAACCATTAGTTGATGTAGGAAGTCCTCTTTATTCTCTTTGCTATTCGGCAAAATCTGTTGGTGGGCCTGAGGATCCTGAAGGATTGGGAAGGTGTCACTTGCAATTTAGTAACTCTCTCATGGTGCAGCAGTCATCAGGAGCCATTTAATTTGGCTTAATTTTAACCTCTTCCTTGACTCATTGTGATGTTTCTATGCTGTTTAATACATTCATTTTGCTCTCTTTGTGGATTTTAAATTGCTTGATTTATTGTTCTGAGTCACCCTAAGAACTCTGTTATGGGGCAGCCTATGTATACACATCAGTTGGGTTATATAACAAAACATTTCCAATTGCTTGGAAGTATGATCATTATCCCAAAGGCCTTTTAACAGTACAAAGAAATGCATTACCATAAAACTTTCTTTCTGAGAATGGTGAAATGCCCTTCCTATAGAATTAAGGTTTGCTCAGTTGCTCCATACTTTCTAATGATTCAGAAGTTACAAGAGGGGGAATTTTTCCAAACAGCATTTAGTAGAAACAGCATTTAGTGGTTCGTTCTCAACATCTCTAATTTATGTCACTTTGAATTACTCTGATTGATTTACTGATACGGCTTGGTTTTATATGATTTGTTTTTATTGTTTCATTAGCATAATTTATCCCTCTATTATTGTAACTTTGATTAGCTCTTGGTTGGGTTGATTATTTACCGTGGACCTTTTAAATTGCCATGGATGTTTCTGTTGATTGTTTTGTAAAATGTCATGAATGTATATAGTCATTTGGCCGAATAAACTATCTAGGTTAATTTTTAGGTAGACCATGATTAGTATTTATGAGTCATCAATCCACTATTTCTACCAACAAGTCCAGCCCTATGAAAAGTTGCATCACTTTTAAGAGAAACCTTAAAATGTACACAATTACGGATAGTCCTTGAATTACAAAAGTTTGTTTAGTGATTGTTCAAAGTTACAACGGCATTGAAAAAGTGACTTATGGCTGTTTTTCACACTTACGACCATTGCAGCTTGGCTGGGGTCACATGATCAAAATTCAGATACTTGGCAACCGGTTCATATTTATGATGGTTGCAGTGTCCCTGGGTCATGTGATCCCCTTTTACAACCTTCTGACAAGCAAAGCCAATGGGGAAGCCAGATTCACTTAACAACTGGGTTAGTAACTTAATAGCTGCAGTGATTCACTTAACAACTGTGACAAGAAATGAGGCAAAATTCACTTAACAAATGTCTCTCTTAGAAACAGAAAATTTGGGCTCAATTGTGGTCATAAGTCAAGGACCACCTGTATTGTAAGACATTTTAAAATCTAATAGCAGATGCTCAAGTGTCATTGTTATGCATCCTTTGTTATCTTTCTTAAGTTTAGTGATGAGAAGACCCAAAGCTCAACTGGGATGCTTGTCCCTATACAAAAAACATATATCCTTGCCTCAGCTGAGAATTACAAAGCCTTCATTTGCAATCTACATATTTATCCCATGAGCAGTTGCCATTTCTTCCAATAATTTGCCAATGTCCTGATTAAGCACTGCAACTTTGGATGTCTGCCCTGGTAGCATTAGCATTTCCTCCTCTGGACTGCCATCCCATGCAGCCAAAACTGTCTCCAAAATTCCCTGAACCTGGAGGAGAGAACTGTATGTATTGCACACTGTGGTTTATGCTCTCAAAATTAGATTGATGGACCTACCAATGTCAAGATGTAGTTGAACTTCCACACCATTCTACTCAATTCCATTCCATTCCTCAATTCCTTCATTCCTATCTTTGTTATTTTTACAAATAACTCAAGGTGGCAAACATATCCAACACACCTCCTCTTTTCCCCATAACAACAGACTTGTGAGGTGGGTTGGGCTGAGAGAGAATGACAGATCCAAAGTCACCCAGCCGGCTTTCATGCCTAAAATGGGATTAGAACTCTTGGTTTCTAGCCTGGTGCCTTCCCCACTGGACCAAACTGGCTCTCTATGGAATAGAGAAATCATACACAAAGCAGAATGACTGGTTTCCCACCCAGCAGTAAGTCAAAATGTGGTTTAGCTAGCTCTAACACTGTCTATGGTGGGAACCAAAAGCATCTCTTTTTCATCCTGACCTTCTTGAGCTGGCAAAGTATGACAGGGGATATTGCCTAATATCTACCCAACCTCCTTGGTAAAAGAATAGGATACAAATGTAAGAACAAACAAACCATGTTTAGCCTTCAGGTGAGGATTATTTTATTTCAGAGGCCTCTTGGGATCAGTTGTGTCAGGAAAAATGACGTAGAGGCTCACGATTCAGCTAGACCTTTTGGTTTATTGTTTTAATTTGGGTAGTTGGAATATAAACAATTCTTTAAATAAATGCATCCCTGAATCTGAACAATGGCTGGGGGGGCTGCAGTGGGAAGGGAAGAGAGTAGCAGATGCATTTCAGAACCAATACAGAATACTTAACCCTCTGTTTCATTTTAAAGGAAGATAAAGGCAGCTCTGAAGCAGAATCCAACTTGGGGGGGCCTACAGGAAGCAAATCTTCTCAAGGTATTGGGTAATGGCGTCTGGCCAACTTGGGGTATTCTTAGAGAGCTAAATAGGGTCAGATCTGTTTGGGATTTGGATGGGCATCCAGTAGGAAAGCTCAGCTGCAAGCTAATTTGGGGGATCAGAAATATATCTAAGAAGGAGGCTATTGCAAACTATTTCCACATTGTTTCAGAGAAAACTCCATGAATATATTTATATTAGCAACCAGTTCAACAAAGAAAAGGTCTGACTTTCCTTTTCAATTTAGGCTAATGATTTTCAAACTTGGAAACTTAAAGAAGTGTTGGGGTCAACTCCCAGAATTCTCCAGCTAGCAGGCTGGCTGGGGAAATCTGGCAGTTGACTCCCACACCTCTTTAAGCTGCTAAGGTCGAGGAACACTGATTTAGGTAAATGGATGTAATGTTGCAATAGCAATAGCACTTAGACTTATATACTGCTTTATAGTGCTTTATAGCCCCTCTCTAAGTGGTTTACAGAGTCAGCCTATTGCCCCCAACAACCTGGGTCCTCATTTTATCAACCTTGGAAGGATGGAAGGCAGAGTCAACCTTGAGCCGGTGAGAATCGAACTCCTGGCAGTGAGCTGAATTAGCCTGCAATACTGCATTCTAACCACTGCACCACCATGGCTCCTGTTACATATTGTCATTTTAAAAGGGGATTTTGGTTTGTTTTGAAAAGTTAGGGATATTTGCCACTATCAAATCAATCAGGCAAGGCAGCCCATATTCATTTAAACAGAATCTGATGTTTGGACAGTTTTTATTGGAAGTTGTCAAAATCTGGCCACTGTTTCTTTGTCAGTTACAAACCTGAGCTAGTCAATATGTTCTCACTTCCCCAAAGCAGAAAGTTTTCAGGATGCAAACTTAGATTGCTTCTTTCCATCTAATGTATTTTCTGCAGGAAAATTTCCCATGGATGTGATTTTTTTTTTAGCAGTGTGCAACAACTCTGAAGCCAGCATAAGTGCTAAGACTGGAATTCTATCAGAATCCATAAATAAAGAGAACAGTCTGTGTTCATTAACTTCCAGAAAACACCTTGATGCATACATCACTTTTCCTTTTCATACAGTTGTCCTTCCTTACAGTATTAAAATTGTAATTTCTCTGAAGCTTTCTTCCAGTTCTAAAGATGGGGCAAAGGTTGGTACAGAACAGTGTGCAATTTCTAAAATTAAATATTTCAGGGGAAAAGGGCATGCAAACAAAAAAATAGCCCAACTGGGGAAAAAAAGAAGAGTGACAACTGAGGCAGTAGGTAGCAGTTTTACTGAAGCAAGCAAATCAATCACCAAGTCACAGCAGCTGGCAGCCAGGAAGAATATTATTGATTGCACTAATACCTTGGCAGGGCTTTTCAACCAGTGGTACGGGTACCACCTGTGGTACATTGGCACCTGGCAGGTGGTACGCGACCATCCTAGAAAAGTGGTAGCAGGGGAGGGGCATGAGCTGAACCGGTGGCAGCACAGCACAAGCCTGAACAAGAGATGGCTGGAGCTGCAGGACTGTCAGGGCTCAGCAGAAGTGCCAGGATCAGTGCCACTTTCCAGCTGATTGGCATGTCCTTCAGGGCTGTCAGGCTCAGTGGAAGCACCAGGATCAGTGCCAGGCTCCAGCTGGAGCTCGGCGCTGATCCTGGTGCTTCTGCTGAGCCCAGAAGAAGCGCCGATCAGCTGGAATTTTGCAGCATCTCCAGGGTCTTGTGATTTGCATGTGATTTGGTAACTGATTAATATTTATGATGGTCACAGTGTCCCAGGGTCATGTAAAGTGACTAAAACCTGCTGCAACCACCCAGCAGATGGGTAGAATAAAAACCAAACACCCCCTCACCCCACCCCTGCTGCCAATCCTCAACAGAAATGCTCACAACAATGAAAACCTCGGACAGGAGGAAGAGCGCTGCCGGGTGGGCAGGCAGGTGCCTTGCTCGGCTATGGCTTGGGGGACATTTTTTTCAGTGCCATTATAACTTCGAACAGTCACTAAATGAACTGTAGTAAGTTGAGGACTACCTGTACTTCATCACTTTTTTCCTTTTCCTTTTTTTTTTTTGATCATCATGTTTTTGACACCTTGCTAGGCGACTGGTGGTACTCGGATATTGCCATATCCTAAAAGTGATACAATGGCTGAAAAGGTTGAAAAGCCCTGCCGTAAGGCATTTTTAAAAAAGCAGAACTAAATATGAACAGTTCACCTTTAACAGTCTGTCCCAACTTAGTGCTTTCCAGACGTGTCCTCAGGAGATGTTGCTGGGACTTCTGAGAATTGGGATCCAGCATGCCACAAGCATGTCAGGTTGGGGAAGAAGGTTTGTTAATCATTGTTGTCAGCCTAGAGGGCTCTGGCTTCCACATCAGGAGACAAGAAGACATGCATGCTCCAAATCCACCACCAGAACCTGGAGCTATCATCTAACAAGTCAATGGAGAATGGAGGAGAATGAAAACTTGTCATTTGGAGTTGGCAATGCATGTTTCTATAGAGCAGGGGTCTTCAAACGTGGCCCTTTTATGACTTGTGGACCTCAACTTGCAGTCCACAAGTCATAAAAGGGCCATGTTTGAAGACCCCTGCTGTAGAGAATGACCAGGCTGATCCTGGGAGAAGTCAAGTGTGTCATCAGTCTGGAGTCCCTTCATGCCCACAAGAGATCTAAATCCAGCCCTTCTTGAATTCTATTGACTCTTATCTACCACCAATTTGCCTTGACAGTTAGCAGTTCAGATTGTTGTAGTGAGCAAGTGTGGATTAAGGTAAAGGGCAAAGGAGGCCCTGCAGATTTTACATCTTAAGAAGACAGAACTCTTGGAATATCTCTTCCAACAGGCATCTTTATTAAGAGAAGATGGTTGCAGGCATTCTAGACAGGATCTGAGGGGCCAACCCCTACCATTCAAGGTTTTAAGTGTTCCCAAGCAGCCCCCACCCCACCGTCCTTCCAGCGACAATCCCAGGCATTACGTTTCCACCCCCTTTTCCTCACAGCCGGCAGAAGGGAGACTTCAGAGAGTAGTAGATGAAAGGTGATGGCCATAATGTTATGGTCAGTCCTCTTGGTGAGATCCACATTCAGTCCCTTTGAAGTTTTAATGAAGGAAGTGAAAGCCATAAAACCCCTTTGCTCGTCCCCCTTCCCCTTCATAGTATGACAGAATCCAGAGAGGGCAGAAATGGGGTTTTCCATAGTCGATAACTAAAAATGAAATATAATTGGATTCTGACAGTTGCCCAGTATAGGGCGCATTGCTCATTTCCATTTTAAGGCCATAGAGCAGCGCTATTCATTTCAGTGGTCATGTGACCACCGTTACCTTCCCATCAAAGTGGTACCTATTTATTTACTCACATTTGCATGCTTTCAAACTGCTAGGTTGGCAGGAGCTGGGGCAAGAACCCAGTCACGTGGCATTTGGGTCTCAAACCTGGGCTGCTGGCTTTCCAACCAACAAGCCCAGCATGTTAACCACTGAGCCACTGTGCTGCCCAGCATGGATTTGTACTTATTTGAACAATCTTGGTTCTTAATTTCTTGTGCCTGACAGTTCCCTTCCATCAGATCTACCCAACTCTGTGCATTCCACTGTTAAACTGTTCTACTCAATTCTGTGTCTTCCCATTTTTGGCTTTTACTTCCCACTGTAATCAAACCACTGTAATCAAACCAACTCTAACTGGCACAAAATCGTCCACAAATGGAACTGCAAAGCCAGTTCCGCCAATTATGATCCAGCCTTGTGGATGGCAATGTGGCTTTGCCAAGGGTAGCTTGTCAAGTTGCAATTGTTAACTATAGTTTATCAGAAACTAGGAAATGAACTAGGAAATGTATCATTCTGCAGTGGAAGGCAATATGGTTTGACCAAGATGTCAGGATGCAGTAGTAAATTATGTTTTATCATGATTCAAGGCATCTACTTAGAAATCAATGCAAGCAAAGAAAAGAAAAGGATAGATTTAGACAAACTGGAATAGATTCAGAAAAAGCAACAACTGAAAGTTAAGACAACTGGGGAATACGATAGAACTTTTCCAAAAGCAGACAGAGACCTAATGGTCTTAAGTAATAGGAAAGAGGATTCCAACTGAATTTTGGGAAAAATTTCCTTATGGTAACAATAGTTCAATAACAAAAACAATTATTGTGTAAAGCGGCAAACTATGAGCTGAGGATTTAATCTGTGGCTCATAATTCCTTGACTCTATAATTCTATTCATTAAATACCAAACCATAGTTTAGCTGTGTTTAAAACAATATTTTTGTGTGTAACAAGAATGGAACCCAGCCTGGTTTCCCACTGTCATTATCACTGTAAATCAGAAAAGCTATAAATGCTAAACACGCATTCCTAGAAAACTATCCCAATGTTTTTCGAAAACAGAAGCCTTATTTTTTTATAACAAGTTTTTATTGGTTTTCCAGTTTTACATTTAAGTATTTGGAAAGCAGCATGGTGATTGGGCAGTCAATAGTACAATAACAAAATCTTTAGTACATATCTCTGGTTACATCATCAAAACATTCCTTCTCTATTTCCCTTAACATTTACCATATCATATTTAAGCTAATAGATTTCTAGTTGTAACAAGTTCAGTTAAAACATTTATCTTCATATTTTTGCTTATACATATCCATATCCTGTATTTAAATTTTACCTAATTTGTAATGCTTAATTAGAATGTTCCAATTTTAGTATTTATTTATTGGACTTGGAATGACTCAGCAGTTAAGAAGTTGAGCCTATGAGCTGCAAAGCTGACAGCCCAGGTTCAAGACCCAAGCACCGCGCAATGGGGCAAGCTCCCGTTCTTACCCCAACTCCGGCCCACCTAGCAGTTCAAAAGCTTGAAAATGCAAGTAGATAAATGGGTACCACTTCAGTGGGAAGGTAACAGGATTCTGTATTTCACTGCACTGTCTGCACTACAGCATGATGTCATGCTGGCCACATGACCACAGAAAGGTCTTCGGACAATACTGGCTAAGAAACGACCCCTAGATTTGGACACAGCTAGATAGAGGGAAACCGGTACCTTTACACTGCACTTAAAGCCCATCTTGCTTTCTCCTAATTTTCTCATTTTTGTTGTTTCAGTATTTTTACCTCATAATGAAACTTTAAAATTTTAATTTTTAAAAAATAAACAACATGCCTTTGTCCCAACCAGACCCATGTTCCAGACCCTTAAAATCTAAGATTCTTTTGTCCAATTTGGCAGCAGTTATCCTTATTGCCCAATCTAAACTTTATAAGATTTAAACACTTACATTTTCTTTTTCCTATACAAGTAAACAAAAGGTTCCCAGGCAATTTCTAGGTACAGAAGGCAAGTTTTCATGCCTTCAAAACAATGACTGCCAAGCTCTAGTAGAAGCCAGAATAATTATTAACAAAAAAAGGTGCTAGTGGAAAAAAAAACTGTCTTCAATTGATGTTCAACTTTTTCTTTCACGCACCAGAGACAGAGAAAGAGACAAAAGCTATTACTTCAGGCATTTGGTTTTAAAGCATGATGATTGAAAGAAAGTTGAAAACTATACCAACTGGGATTTCCCCTGTCACAGCATCAGCAATCTTGTCAAGCCCCAAACAACATAACATCATCTGGTGCAGGAGCACCTCCAGCCTCAAATGACATGAATTCTCAAGGCTTTTGGTGATACATCCAAAAACATCAAAATCTCAGAAAAACCTAGGTGTCATGATTCCGTTAGATGAAACCATTTAAAATACCTTCAAGGCAAAATTTCTTCCTTAAAGAACATTTTATTTAGGAAACAAAATATCAGCATGTACATAGGTGAATCCAAGACTAAAAATCCCCTCCCCCTGGTTACAAAGTTACATTTGCAATTCCCACCCCAAATTGCTGTCATAAATCACATTCACCAATTGTTACAAAACACAGGCTCTCCTCCCCGATCTCCAGCCCGCCAAAATGTTATCAACACTGACCTTGGTTCTCACACATATGAATTGGTTTCGCTAACTGAGAACTACACATTCCCGCCCCCCTCCTCCTTCATCTAAATTCTCTAAACTAAAATGTGGCAACAAAGACAAAATGAAAATAGCTTCAGTTCAGTTTGTCACAGCATTGACACTAGGAAATTGCCGTCTTTCAGAAAGTAAAGATCCACAAATATTTCACAGTTTCTATCCAAGAACCTCTGCAAGATCATCTACATCGGGTTGTCCAACCTTCTTCCATATCTTCCATGGCTTTGGATGACATCTGACCTTTTCTGACTATGGTTCCTCCTTCTTCTTCTTCTTGCATATTAATCCCCTTAGCTTTTTTTTAAAAAAAAAACTCTAAATCCCCATTTAATTTACATATTTGCATGAATTCTGTCATCTTTGGATTTTGAAGAAGCAGAGTAGGAAAAAAATACTGACATTTTTACAATTTGGTGTTGGAGAAGACTCTTGAGGATACTGTGGGCGGCCAAGAAAACAAACCCATACCTTGTTTTCTGGAAAAGGATCTAACACTGGGAAAGGAAAGAGGAAAGTGAAGAAGAGGATGACCACCACCCAGGTGGGTGGACTCAGTTTCAGTGGTGAGGAATGCACAGCTGGAAGACTTGAAAGGGCAGAATATGGACAGATTGTCATGGACAGAATCTACCTTTGTGATTGCTAGAAGTCAAAACAACTTGAAGGCACACAATCAAGGTATTATCTGGCGTAAAGAATCAGGACCATCCCTTAGGCTGCAGCATAAAAGATTTATTCAAGCCTATACACAAAAATCTAGTCAATGGTCAGCATTAAATTGGCACCAGATAAGGGTGCCAAGAAATTAAAAGACACTTGCTCCTGGGGAGGAAAGCTACAGCAAATCTAGACAGCATACTAAAAGCAGAGACATCACCCTGCCAACAAAAGTGCATATAGTCAAGGCCATGGTTTTCCCAGTTGCAATGTATGGCTGTGAAAGTTGGATCATAAGAAAGGCTGAGCGCCAAAGAACTGGGGCCTTTGAACTATGGTGCTGGAGAAGACTCCTGCAAGTGCCCTGGACTGCAAGGCGATCAAACCGGTCAGTCTTAGAGGAGATCAATCCTGACTGCTCTTTACAAGGCCAGATCCTGAAGTTGAAACTCAAATATTTTGGCCACCCAATGAGAAGGAATGACTCACTGGAGAAGAGCCTAATGCTGGGAAAGATTGAGGGCAGTAGAAGAATGGGATGACAGAGAATGAGGTGGCTGGATGGAGTCACTGAAGCAGTAGGCATGAGCTTAAATGGACTCCAGAAGATGGTAAAGGACAGGAAGGCCTGGAGGAACATTGTCCATGGGGTCGCGATGGGTCGGACATGACTTCGCAACTAACAACAACAAGGGTCAATGGAATTCAAGAGGGATTGAACTTGGACTACTTGTGGGAACATAACAATTCTGATGATGCATTTAACTCTACCCCCCCCCCAGCTCTGCTTGCTCTTCTCCTACACATATCTCTTTATTACAACTGCACATTTTATTGCATTTTAATCTTTATATATTAAATCTCAAACTAAATAATAAACTATTTTAAATATTTAAAATGGGTCACTAAATATAAGCTGATTCTCATGGAGAGGGAACCATGTCTTTGCTTAACCCATTTGACCCTCATTCTCTACTTAGGGATTCAGAATAGAAGTCCCTGAGAGGAATGTAGCTTAACATTTAGCCCCATAGGATCATAATAAAGTGAGGAGATCACATCTTTTGCATTCTTCAAGTTCAAAGGTCTATTCCAGTAAGAGTTGGTGAGAAAGATCTCCACCTAGTATTTGAAAGAATTCCTGCCAATCTAAAAAAAAAAAATCCCTGGACTGGGTAGATAAACCAACCATTAAACTTGGGAAAGAGAAGTTGCCTAAATTATATCACCTTTCCAAGATTTCACTGGAAAAGTTGCTAGCAGTCACTGGGAAAAAAATCAACAAGGTTAGAAGAAGCTGCCTTTAATCTTGCAGAACCCAAATTCTTGACCCAGTATTGCTTTTGTTCTGTTTCAGAAGAGGCATCGAGATGAAGCAACGAGTTCCAACAGTTCTCCTTTATTGCAAACACCAACAGAAAAAATTTTAAAATGGTGCGGCCCCCTTTTATAGCCCCCCTGCACAATACCTTGCTGGCCAATCATTGCAAAGGATCTTTTCCCGCCGTGCATGTGCGCGCAAGGCTGGGAGCAGCCTTCCTTGTCCCGGGCATCCACATGGTCTGTCCGGGCCAATCACTGCAGCCTGCGCCTGCTGGCCCAGGACAGGCTTTCCCATGATTCCTTTCCAGCCCTAAAAGTGCTGTTGGTTGAACTTTGACCCTGCCACTGAATTATAGTCTTCGTCTAGATCAGGGGTAGGCAAACTTGGCTCTTTTATGACTCGTGGACTTAAACTCCCACTCAGGAATTCTGAGAGTTGAAGTCCACGAGTCATAAAAGAGCCAAGGTTGCCTACCCCTGGTCTAGATGGACAATCTTTGGGCAGAACAATAATCTCAATAAATAAACTCATTGTGATTGAGCACTTTCTGTCTCTCACAAGCAGAACTTCAACACAGAATGCCTTGTTAATCCTCAGAGCCAGACAAACCAGTTGGGAAGAAATCAAATGCCTCAGCTGGAGACATGGCCAAAGGCCTAGAATCCATTCCCTGGGAAGGTTCAAAGAATCTGCATGGATATTTTTTTTATCTGATGGGAAATCATTTTAAAAATATGGAGGCAAACATTTATTTTCCTTGTTTTGCTTAGATAAAACACTGCAGACTGAGTGTAAAACAGATCCATTTATGGTTCGAAGAAGCTTTTCTAGTCAACCTTGCATTATTTTTGTAGAAGAGGTCAGGTCCCAGTGGCCCAAAGATGCATGTTGCTGGCCAAAGAATCGAGAAGGAGAAGTCTAGTTTTGCTCTGTGAGTCTTTCTTTTCCATAACTACACTGACCATCTCATAAATTTGACAAATTGGGTTTATTCCATCTTTGCACTGTTTCTCTCGCTTTTTAACCAGGCTTATGAAATCACAAGGCATTCTTTTAAAATGAGTTCTGCCTCCTCTTAGCAAGAACGTGACATAAAACAAAATATGCTATATGAATCAGGTCACTGTGAAGTGACTTAACAGAATGACAGAGTTGGAAGGGACCTTGGAGATCTTCTAGTCCAACCTGTTCCCTGCTCAAGTAGGAGAACCATTACCATCTCAGACAAGTGGCTGTCCAGTCTCTTCTTAAAAGCATCCACTGATAGAGCACCCACAACTCCAGAAGGCAAGCGGTTCCACTGGTTAATTAATTGTTCTCACTGTTAGGAAGTTTCTCCTTAATTCCAGGTTGCTTCTCTCCTTGATTAGTTTCCATCCATTGTTTCTTGTCCTGCCCTCTGGCGCTTTGGAAAATAAGTTGACCCCCTCTTCCTTTGTGGCAGCCCTCAAATACTGGAATACTTGCTATCATGTCACTCCTAGTCCTAGACTAGACTAGTGAAAAGAAGGACTAGATTTATATACATCACTGCAATTTGGTAACAGAACAATTGCAACTGGCTCATTCCCATTTATGGATTAGTATGATGTGTCAAGACATGGTGATCAGGAAAGAGTAAATATTATTAAATGGCTAAAAATCTAAATATTTTAAAATAATATAAATAATAATACAAATATTATAAAATATAATATCTGACCCATCTGGCTTTCTGCACTGACTCTTAAGCATCTTGGTGACAGATATAATGCCAATAGATGAAAAATAATCAGTTTCCTTCCTTCCTTCATCTGCTCTTGTACTGTAACTCTTTCTCATTCTTCGCCCTTGTATTTTCATATCACCCTTCCCTCTGAAAACACCTTCCCTCCACTCAATTCCAAATTGCAACAGTTAATTATTAATCTTTTTATGCAATAACTATCCTATCAACTAGTAGGATTTTTTTCAAGTAGAAAGGAAAATTTCTTCACGTTGAATAGAGGTAAGGTGAGGTGAGGTGAGGTGAGGTGAGGTGAGGTGAGGTGAGGTGAGGTGAGGTGAGGAAGGCAGGAAGGCAGGAAGGCAGGCAGGAAGGCAGGAAGGCAGGAAGGCAGGAAGGCAGGCAGGCAGGCAGGCAGGCAGGCAGGCAGGAAGGAAGGAAGGAAGGAAGGAAGGAAGGAAGGAAGGAAGGAAGGAAGGAAGGAAGGAAGGAAGGAAGGAAGGAAGGAAGGAAGGAAAAAAGTATTGGAAAACCAAAGTTTCCTGTGACAAAACCTGATGGGATAAACCCAGCCAAAGTTAATTTTCAACAGACAGAGTAATCCAGCCTTGGAGCAGAGGAAAGAGGGAATCAAAGATTGAGTGTTTCATCTGGAAAGCTGCAAGTGTAGTCCAGCTAGTCAGGCTTTAAAAAAAAATACGTAGCCATAGGGAAGAAAGATATTTCTCAGAAGTATATTTGTCAAAATCCTCTGTAGAGAAATCTCTTTTGCAGGATTGGCATAGAAAGCTGCTTTGCACAGAGTCAAACCCATTATCCATGTGGCTCAGCCCTGCCTAGGCCAGGATGACCAAACCTTTTCAAGTCCCAGACTTCCCTGCACAGTCCCATAGGGAGACCTAAGTGCCACCTACACAAAGACAGAAATGGCTGAACTTTCATGTCATTAGCAATGCTAGCAAGACTTTGATGAGTTAACCTCAAGATATTGCAGGGGGATCTCAGAACTGTTCAGTGTGTTACAATATCAGGAGATTAGCCTCTTTTAAGAGATCTGGGCCATTGAAAAAAAATAGTTTAAATTTTTATTAATCCAAATACCAAATACTAATACCAGAGACTGACTTTTAGGGGTTTTGCAGGTGCTTTATCACTATACTACAACATTCTCCCATTAGCATTGACTTAATCATTACAATTTTTTTTTAAAGACAGTTGAACATTTTGGTGCAGATTACGTTATAGAGGATGGAGTCTAGGACTTGCGAGTGATGTAATCCCTCACACATTTGCCTCTTGCAGAAGCATTTACTGGGTCCCAGAAGGAGCGTTGGCTTAACTGAACGCCTTTTCTCAGCATGATGATGAAGAATCCACCAATGGGTTCTTTCAGTCTTCCTGCCCAATCAGACTAAGTTGTCAAGTTGTCACGCCTCCTCATTATCTGGTAACTTCCAGTTTCATTGACGGCATAGCCAATGACAACAGTTCGACATGATGACTCTCAAGCAGGTGTTAGGAAAACAATGACAATAACAAGAGTCCAACTTGGCCCTAACTGACTTCCAAAAAGGGAGTGTGTGGATTCTTCATCATCATGCTGAGAAAAGGCGTTCAGGTAAGCCAACGCTCCTTCTCCAGCATGATGACTGAAGAATCCACCAATGGGACGTACCAAAGCTCCCGGAGTCCCTAAGGGTGGGGGTCAGTTGGGGCCGGACCCCCAGATGGTGTGACTACTTGTTGTAAAATGCGCCTACCAAAAGCGGCCTCAGTCGATGCAAATTTGTCCAAACGGTAGTGTCGAATGAAGGGTGAAGGCGAGGACCACATCGCCGCCCTGCATATGTCCTCTATGGACGCCTGAGTTGCCCACGCCACAGTTGTGGCAGCACTGCGGGTTGAGTGAGCCGTCACATGAGCCGGAACTGGCAGGGCAAGAGAGGCATATGCGCTTGCGATACAGGCCCTGATCCACCTGCCTACGGTGGAAGCTGACACCTTTTGGCCCATTGAGGAAGGCTGAAAGGAGACAAACAGGGCTTCTGACTTACAGAAGGGCACTGTGCATTTGATGTAACATCGTAAGGCTCTCCTCACGTCCAGAGAGTGTCATTGCCGTTCCAAGTCATGTGACGGGCAAGGACAGAAGTCTGGGAGAATGACCTCTTGTGCTCTATGGAATACTGTATTGATTTTTGGGATAAATGAAGGGTCTAGTCTGAGGACCACTCTGTCCTCATGAAAGGTGCACAGGTCCTTCCTGATCAATAAGGCAGCCAATTCAGATATGCGCCTAGCCGATGAAACTGCAATCAGGAAAGAGACCTTGAGTGACAGATACTGTAAGGAACATGTCTTAAGTGGTTCAAAGGGGGATGAGGTTAGTGCCTGAAGAACCCGGGGAAGGTTCCAAGAAGGATACCTATGAACCACTGGGGGTCTACTGTTAGTGACTCCCTTGAGGAAGGACCGGATGGTAGGGTGACTAGACAAGGAATCTGATGAGTCCCAGGACAGTACAGAGGAAAGGGCCGCTAGCTGCCTGTTGATAGTGTTGAGTGCCAACCCCTTCTTGACGCCCTGCATTAAATAGTCAAGTACAATGGGAATGGTTACTTGTGACAGACTCACATGATTCTTGTCGCACCAGTGACAGAAATTCCTCCACGTGTGGTCGTAGATGCAGTTAGTCGCCGGTCTCCTGGCAACCTGGATCATATCAATCACCTCCGCCAAATATGACTCCCTGGTCAGTGTGTGGCGTTCAAGTGCCAGGTGGTCAATTGAAGCCATTGGGGATCTGGATGCAGAAGATCCCCCTGTGTCAACCGTATCCTGTTGTCTGGAATCCTCCATGGGGCTGAGGCTGAGAGACTCACCAGGTCTGCAAACCATGGTCTTCTGGGCCAATGGGGAGCAATGAATATCACTTCCGTCTACTCCTCCAGGATCTTCCTGATAACTGTGGGAAGTAGAGGCAATGGGGGAAAGGCATACAATAGGCCTTGCGGCCACCGGCTGCATAGGGCATCCGCCCCCTCCGCTCCCTGAGAGGGGAAGTGAGAGAAGAATCTGGGCAGCTGGATGTTCCCTGACGAGGCGAAGAGGTCCACGATCGGATGACCAAATCTATTCGAGATCTCCTCGAAGATATCTGGATGTAACATCCACTCCGAGTGGTCCACTATCGACCTGCTGAGAAAATCCGCCTGCCGATTTGCCTCTCCCGAGATATGCTTGGCCCTGATGGAGAGCAGGTGTTTTTCTGTCCAGGAGCTCAATGCTCGAGCCTCTATCATGAGGGATTTGGACCAGGTGCCCCCTTGACGATTCACGTGGGCCTTTGTGGCCACGTTGTCCATCAGGACTAGCACATGTTGCCCCTTGACTACTGTGTGGAAATGTTTTAGAGCTAGGTGTATCGCTCTGAGCTCCAGCCAATTTATACTGTGTGTCAGGTCTGTCTGTGACCACTGACCCTGAGCCATCTGGGTCTGGAGGTGTGCACCCCAACCGAAAAGACTTGCATCCGTGGTCACGCTGACACGACTGGGCTCCTTGAATAAGATCCCCCTGTGAATGGCTGAGGAAGTCCACCAGCCTAGGGAGAGCCACACATGACGAGGGACGCACACCAACTGACTGGATGTACTGGAATGTTGTCTCTGGTATGGGAGCAGGAACCACTGAATGAGACCTCTTTTTATAGCGTTTCTCATGGCCGGACAAGATACAAAGTGGTCTATTGGCATGGATTTGAACTCCAGGGATAAGCCTTGTTTTATAGTATTCAGAACCCAGGAGTCCATGGTGGTGTTTTCCCATTGGCGGATGAAGAGAGTAAGTCTTCCACCAAGGGGGGATTTCCCTCTGAGTCACTTACTGTGACGGAAGGGGCAACTCTCTCTGCTGCAAAAGGAAGACTTACTTTGGGGCTGGTATCTGGACTTGTCCCTATAGTTTGTTCTATCAAAGGAGCGCTCTGTCTTGGGAGCTGTGGCCCGGTAGGAACGGCCCTGTTCCACAGAGGTTCCAGTCCAAAAGGACTGACGGCGACTATAAGGAAGGAAACGCCTGTTTGCTTTCCTGGTAATATGAGAAATTACCTTTTGCTTTTGCTTGTTCTCAATTAGAAATGGCATTAATGCCTCCCCAAATAGTCTGCCGCCAGTGAAGGGGGCAGTGGCAGCGCACCACTTATGTTTGCTCTCAGCCCCCCAGTGTTTGAGCCAGATCAGCCTCCGAGTGACTACGTTGGAAGCCATTGCCCGGGCTGAGTGTTTGGCTGAGTAAAGGGAGACATCTGCCTTTCTGATTCTGATGTGGCTATGAGTTTGGTCAAATCCTGATGGATCCTGACCTCCTCCAATGGAATCCTATCCTGTAATTGTCTGAGCCAGGTAATGGATATCCTGGCAAAAAGCGAGGTGGCCATTGCTGCCTTCACAGCCCATGCAGATGCCAGGTGAACCTTGCACAAGGAAAGATCAGATTTTTTGTCCTCTGCCTTAAGGGCATCTGAAACATCTGCCGGAAGATTCACTGTAGAGAAAAGTGGGGCTAATGATTCATCCACTTTAGGCACCTCCAATAGGTCCGACAAATTCTTTGCCATGTCCACAATCTCGCATTCAGACACTGCCTGAGAAGGCTGCGCTGCTGGGGATTCCCATTGTCCCTGAATGTTCTTCAGGAATAAGGGGGGACATGGGATTTGGTGCTGCTTGACTACTGGTTCAGCGAACAGGGGATTAGGGTCCTGATCTGAGGAAGGCTGTGGGGTTGGGGCCACATCGGATTTGATCTTACCTGCTGCGCAGGCCCTGTACAATAAGGAGGGAAAGAGTGATGCATTAAAAAGCTCTGCCATGGGTTGAGAGTCATGTGACGTCAATAGGTGATGAAATCACACGTGTCTCACAATAGTGGCAATGATCAGGATCTTGCAAGCAACCACTAGATGCAGAGAGGCATAGAACCAGGCAAGGTATGGCGAGCAGGGCCCAATAGACATTCGCTCAGGCAGTGATTCCCCCAACTTGATGCTTTGATGTCGCCAAGTGAGGCAGTAAATTCTGAAACTAAAGCTCAGTATCAAATTTAAAACAAGATATATATGTGAGGTATATCTCTATCTCTATCTCTATCTCTATCTCTATCTCTATCTATCTATCTATCTATCTATCTATCTATATATATATACATATATATACACATATCTATATACATATACATACATACACACATACACACATATCTATATACATATCTATATACATATACATACATACACACATACATACATACACACACACACACATACATACATACATACATACATACATACATACATACATATGTAGGTCTTTGGTTCTTCGGGTTTTCTCCCACGTAGAATTTGAAGTGTCTTGGCGACGTTTCGACGAAGTCTCATTTGTCATCTTTAGGCTGGTGCTTTTGGCTTCTGCTTCTAGGAGCAATGTGTGGTCGTAGCTGTTTCTTCCTTTTTTAACTGCCAGTGGGGGTTTGAACTGATTGGCTGGGAGCTTGGCTATGTTCTGATTGGGTGGAGGTGTGTTCTGATTGGTTAGGGGCTTGGCTGTGATCTGATTGGCTGGGGGGTTGGCTGTGTTCTGATTGGCTGGGGGAGTGTTCTGTTTGGGTGGGGGTTTTGTTGTGCTGGAGGGGTTCAAAGTGGCCAATGATGCAGCTGTGGTCTGGCTCCTGGTCTGTGGTCGTGCCTCATCATCGGTGTGGGTTTGGGTTTGCTTTTTGCGTGGATGTGTGGTGCTGGCATCCTGTGTGGTTCTGGTGTCATTCTTTGTGTTAGGGATTCGCCTGTCAATAAGGGCGGGTTTCCAAATGGCTGGTAGGCGGGAGGTATCATCTCAAACGAGGGCGTTTTTCTATCTCGATGGCTTCTCTGATTATTCTGTTATTAAAGTGTTCAGTTTTGGCAATAGTTCTGGTCTTTTTGAAATCAATTTCATGTCCTGTGGCTTTAAGGTGTTGGACCAGGGAAGAAGTTGGTTCCTCTTTTTTGACTGAGTTTTTATGTTCTTCAATGCGTGCACTTATTCTTCTGTTAGTTTGTCCAATGTATGTAGTGGGGCAAGCAGTACATGAGTATATGAAATCCCATGTACACCAGAACCACACAGGATGCAAGCACCACACATCCACGCAAAAAGCAAACCCAAACCCACACCGATGATGAGGCACGACCACAGACCAGGAGCCAGACCACAGCTGCATCATTGGCCACTTTGAACCCCTCCAGCACAACAAAGCCCCCACCCAAACAGAACACTCCCCCAGCCAATCAGAACACAGCCAACCCCCCAGCCAATCAGAGCACAGCCAAGCCCCTAACCAATCAGAACACACCTCCACCCAATCAGAACATAGCCAAGCTCCCAGCCAATCAGTTCAAACCCCCACTGGCAGTTAAAAGGAAGAAACAGCTACGACCACACATTGCTCCTAGAAGCAGAAGCCAAAAGCACCAGCCTGAAGATGACGAATGAGACTTCGTCGAAACGTCGCCAAGACACTTCAAATTCTACGTGGGAGAAAACCCGAAGAACCAAAGACCTACATACAAACACCCGCGAAAACCTCAGAAAACACACACACACGTATATATATATATATATATATATATATATATATATATATATATATATATATATATATATATATATATATATATATATATATATATATATATATATATATATATGCAATTTCTAAAGGTTTAATATATATAAATACAAGGTAATCCCAAAGAAATTGAAAATAATAACCTTTAATCTAGCTTAAAATGACGGCCTGTTAGGCCTGGGCGTTTCCCAAGGAGAATGATGGCTGTCAAAATGGCGGACCCCAAGGATTCAAGGGTGGGAGGGGTAGGGGGGTGGTGCTAGGGTGGATAGAGAATAAAACTTTGTGACGATTGAAAATTCGCAGCCAAAGATAATGAAAGCTGGAGTAGTAGATGTTCAAAAACAATTCCACCAAGAAAGTTGCGCCTCACAGCTGTTAAGTGTGATTTTTGCCTCTCCTAATGAGACTCCGTTCCGTTTAGTGCAGCGGTTCTCAACCTTTTTCAGGCCGCGACCCCGACCTGCACCGCGCATGCGTGCCGCGACAGCCCGCATCGCGCATGCGTGGTGCAATGGCCCGCATCGCACATGCACGGTGCTACCCCGCGCATGCGTGGTGCTGCCCCCTAAGCTGGCCGAGGGGAAAAGGGGGAAAAATGGCGGACTGCATTGTTTGGCGACCCCCGTGAAATGGTCGTTCGACCCCAAATGGGGTCACGACCCACAGGTTGAGAACCGCTGGTTTAGCGGCAGGCAACAATGAGCATTTTTCTGGGGCTAAATGATCCTCCGATCGGTGGCAAGTCCTTAATTAGCCCGGAAATTTCCTCAAAAGTAAATTTGAGGCCTGCGGACCCAAGATGGCATCCACAATTCACCAGCACTGACCGGGTTCGGTCGGAGAAGAAGCCACGCGGCTTCAAAATGGTGGCCGTGAGCTGAAATTGGAACGAAGAGCACCCCCCACTACTAAATCAGTCGACTGATCTAAACCCAGCAGCCTGCTGAGAATGGGAGAAGGTGTCCACCCCTCCCTGCCAAAAAGGGGAATACTGTTCTGTCTCTAAGGAAAGAAAAGGCTTCAGCCTCCTTAAAGGGTCCTACTCTGCCCCTAAAGGAGAGGAAAAGAAAGAAGGGAACCAAACCTTCCAGAGAGAAACAAGCAGAAACTAAATCTCCTATTTTTCAAAAGAATCCACCAATGGTTTAGAACAGTGGTTCTCAACCTGTGGGTCGCGACCCCATTTGGGGTCGAACGACCATTTCACGGGGGTTGCCAAACAACGCAGTCCGCCATTTCCCCCCCTTTTCCTTAGCTGTGCTACTCCCTCTTATTCTATTGGCTTTTGAAAGATAATAGAATAGACTCTCTTGAATAGAATCTAATTCTATTGGCTTTCAAAAGTCAATAGGAATTGTCCAGGCTGTCTCTGCCCTGCTGAGCCCGCCAAAAGTCCCAGTCTGCAAACTGTGCTGCAAGTTGTCTGCAGCAAAGGCGAGCTGTCTAGAAGTTTCCACCCCTCCCTGCTGAGCAACTACTAAAAATGTAAGTAAAAGAGGGCCAGGGGTGGGAGGTGGGAGGCCGGCGGGTGCAGGAAGGGTTGCTGGCACGCGTGGGGCCCGGCGGGTGCCTTACCTCCCTTGGGCTGGGCCAGCTGGTGGCCCAGAAGGTGGTCGCCCTGTGCCATTGCTGCCCCTTGCCAGCTACGCCTCGGCCGGCGCAGGGGGCGGCACCACACATGCGCGGTGCTCCCGGGCAGGGAATGTCCTCGACTTACGACCGGTTGGGAAGTCCTCGACTTTCGACCGGTTGGGGGTCGCAGCATTAAAAAGGTTGAGAACCACTGGTTTATAATCATCTAGTCTGACCTGCAATCCAATGAAGAGAGTCAGTTATCATGTCCTCATGGGCAAAAGACTAAGATGAAACTGGGAGTTACCAGATAATGAGGAGGCCTGACAACTTGACAACTTAGTCTGATTGGGCAAGAGGACTGAAATAACCCATTGGTGGATTCTTCAGTCATCATGCTGGAGAATTTTGCATTCCTACCGCAAGATGTATTTGTTGTACAATCATGAGGACTAGTGACGTGATATGAAAAATTGGGTGTTCTCAGATTCAGAGGCATCTCAAAACCCATTTCTGCAATTCACCATCTGCTGATTATCTTCCGTTTGTTTCACTGGGTCTGAAAGAGAGAAAACCTGCTTTCCGATTCCATATCCAGAAACCCAAATTTGGAAATGCAAACTCAGCTGCAGCACTCATATTCTCAATGCTGCTTCCAAAGGAGCATATGTTTAATGGCACCATCATTCTCAGTAGCTGTTAATGCACCATGCAGTGTCATTTATGGAAATATTCATGTTTTCCTCTTCATTCACCCCCCTTTTTTTCTTTATCATAATGATAAAGCCAGCAATCTGGAATATTTTCTTAATCATTTACACAGGCTTAGAAAACTTTAGGCACCTCCTAAGCAAACCAGCAAACAAACCATAAATCTAAATAACCAGCTCCAGAGAAGAGGAGACATCTGGCCTCCCAAAACAAAGCAAAAAATCATCAATGTGTTTAACATTTTTATTGCAGAAGGTATATGCCCCAAATATATACATCATCCCTGAGCTAATTCATTAGCACCAGGATAACATAGTTCCACTGCCAACTGAATGGCAATTGCCAATGCAGTTTCATTATTGCAGCACTTAAAAGGGTGGGGATACAGACATGACATGTGTTACGTATTACATTCAGCTTCCTCCTAATCTGACCTTCCCCTAAAAAGCTAGAATTAAAACACACCAAATTTTGTGAGCAACAGGATGCAGTTTATAAGAAGCCAGGGAGAAGGGATTCAGCGGCTGCAAGGAAAACATTAGGTGCATATGAAACACCAGAGAGGTGAGAGACTATATGACAAAGAAGCTAGTCTCACTCCCAACTATATGTCAAGGAACATATAGAAGAAGGAAAGGCTGAACTTGGGGGCAAAGTGAAAAGGGGTATCAGTCTAGAATCCTTTCGTAGCCACAAGTGAATTAAGTCCAACCCAGCTTGAGTGCCATCAGCTCTTATCTAACTCTAACCAGGTGTCAATCATTAGTTGAGAAGATTTCTGCTCACTGTTTTAGCAATAAATCCGTTTAATCGAAGCACCACATGTGGACCTGATCTTCAGAAGGAAGAAAAAAAGGGGCAAGTTCAGAAAATTCTATTCTATATGGTCATGAGTCATCAAGTTGGTGTTGACTCTTAGCAACTACACATATAGGATTTTCTACATAATGAACTGACTATAAGCTGGTTTTTCAGTCTTCAAATGGTCTTCCCATTGCCAATATAACTGAGCCCATTCACTTTGCTGCTGATTGTTCATTTATTTAAAATATTTATATAGCTGCCCATCTTATAGCTAACTCTTGTCATCCTCTTCTTCCTTCTCCTTCCACTTTTCTCAAAATTAGAGCTTTCTCCGGGGTTACTGTCGGTCTTCACAAAATGTGTCCGAAGTAGGACAATTTGAGCCTGGTTATTTGTCCCTCAAGGGAAAACTCTGGATTGATTTATTCAATGATCTATTGGTTTGCTTCCTTGATATTCCCAGGCTACCTCCCTAAATACTGTTCAAGTCATCCTTTTTCCTGATCTGGCCTAACTTGAAGTTGAAGCTGACCAAGTTGAAGTTGTTGTCTTCTCAAAGGGGTTTATTCCCAAAGAATGAGGCAAGAAGGGGGGAAGCCCCGTAGAGCAAAAGGGGAACATTGCTTGAATGTTCTCATCAAACTGTAGCAAGTTGTCTTACATTTATCCCAGAAGGCAGGTTGGGCTGAGAGGGAGTGACTTATGAATGCCACCGTATGGGAATACACACTGGTGGTCCTTGGCTTAGAACCATTTGTTTAGCAACCGTTCAGTTACAATATTATAATGGCCCTGAAAAAAGTGACTTCCCACACTTACAACCATTGCAGCATCCCCGTGGTCACAAGATCAAAATTTAAGCAATTGGCTACTAGTTACTGTCTAAATTTATGACAGCAGCCGCATCCCACAGTCAACGTGATTTGTAACCTTCCCAGTTGGCTTTTGCCAAGCAAACTTAATAGGGGAAGCTGGGTTCGTTTAATGGCCTTGTGAATCACTTAACACCCGTGGCCAAAAGATTGTAAAACTGGGTGTGACTCACTTAACAACTGCCTCATTTAGCAATGGAAGTTCTGGTCCCAATTGTGTTCATAAGTCAGGAACTTCCTGTAGAGAAAATATATTTTGGCAAATCCAAGAGAAGAACTGAGAAAACCCTGTCCATCATTCCATTCAACATTCAGACCACCTTGAAACAAGGGCAGGAAAACTAATCATCTGAGCTTCAGGTGAATATCACAGCCTAGTCCCACCTTCTGAATGGCTCCCAGATATATTGGAGATGCTTTATTTCCTTCCTCAATTTTCGGAAAGCATACCAGGAAATGTTTCAATCAAAACAATGTTGACTTCTGCAAGAAGAATAGGCTCTCATCCTGAGCTAAATGATTAACCTTGTCCAAACAAAAGCTATCTACATTTATGGCAATGAAACACACCAATGAAGCGGATAAACATAAAAAAAAAAAACCAATAGAAGATGCCCTTTTCCTTTTCAGAGCACATTTCCTTTACAACAGGCAGGCAGACAGTTTCAAACAAGTTCCTGGACACTAATTCTCAAATCCAAATTCTATTTGAATACTGTCGCTTAAAAAAAAGAACGCTGCTAATTCAAAATTCGAGGAACAGTTGTTATTATTTTCACCGCTCCTTTATTGATGTATTGGACTGCAACATTAAAGCAATTTTCATTTTCTTTTTCAGTTTTAATATTCTCTCTCTCTCTCTCTCTCTCTCTCTCTCTCTCTCTCTCTCTCTCTCTCTCTCTCTCTCTCTCTCTCTCTCTCTCTCTCTGTGTGTGTGTGTGTGTGTGTGTGTGTGTTGCTCATTTTCTGCTTCATATTGAAATCACAGCAATCCTTAGATAACATGATACTGATTTATGTGCAACCAGCAGAGGGAGCTAAAGACTTAGCATTTGACCAATGCTTTTCCCTATGGCGTCTTTTCCCTACTTGCTGAATGCCTCAACATTTTTACATTTTTGTCGAACTTATAGAAAAAGAAACCTTGGATTAATTAAATCACAAACTACCCAAAGAAACAAAGAAACGTCCAACTACATTCACATGTAGAGAAAGGCAAGGTACTTGAGAGAAAAAGCACCTCAGGGACTTAATGTTAAAAAGAGACAAAGATTTTATAACTGTTGCAGACAAGCAGGCACAAGAAACCAGGAGCCAGAATAGAGTTCAAAAGTACTATGAAATGCTATAATTGTACATCTCATTGTAGGAGAGAAGGTCGGGTGTTATATAGTGATACTCAATTTTGTTCTCTTTCCTAGGATTCTTTACATGGGACTTGGAATGGGGCAGTGCCTTAACTAGAGGAGTGAGTTCTTTACAGTTAGACAAGTGGCTTACCTATGTCTTTATTTTTGGTCTTTATTCACACTGCAGAGAAAGGTCTGTTCTGCACTCAAGTTACAAGACGGTGAAACTTGAGATCAGATACTCAAGTACAATCATTTCCCCAAGTTGGAGTCAGGATGAATAGCAAAGGATCAGAATTCAGGAAAGTAGCCTGTAATAGCAGAAGCTCAAGGAAACCTAAGAGCAGTGTTATAAGGGTTTATACTAAGGCAGGGCTCTTCAAACTTGGCCCTTTTATGACTTGTGGACTTTAACTCCCAGAATTCCTCAGCCAACATGCCTGGCTGAGGAATTCTGGGAGTTGAAGTCCACAAGTTATAAAAGGGCCAAGTTTGAAGAGCCCTGTACTAAGGCATTGTTTCAGCATTGGTCTATGACTCTTCAATCAAGCAGCTAGTAATGCAGTCAGGATTGCTCTAGAAAGCTTCAGAAAGATCAGAAAAAGCCTTGTTGCTTCAAACACTGGTTACACTGAGGCTGGTCGGCTAAGATTTATGGTGTCTCCTCCACTAGTTCAGAGAGGAGACAGGTGTCCAGAGGAGCTTTCCCCAACCTTCAGTGTTCACATCAACTCTCAGGATTCCCCAGATCAATAGCTTTGGAGAAATCCCAAGTTGGAGAAGATTGGTCCAGTAGGCATCCCTTAAGCTCCAAAATCCTCACTTTCAGATTTTGTTGAAGGGCTAATATTTCAGGATCAAAATATCATAGTCTGTTCATTCTACTTCTCTCACCAAAAAGTATCCTTGTTGTGTGCAAAAGACCATATCAAGGTCAGACAACTTCTTTCTTTCCTCTTCTTTCTTCTCCCTTTTTTTGCAGCTCCAAATTTGACTTTGCTAGTGTTGCTACCTAGCCCCACTTTAAGTATTAGTTCACCCCATTTTCCTCTAGCCCGGTGCTTCTCAACCTCAGTGATTTTAAAATGAATGGACTTCAGATCCCAGAATTCCTCAGCCAGCAATTTCAGGAGTTGAAATCTGTACATCTTAAAATTGCTGATGTTGAGAAACGTTGCTCTTAGCACCCAGTGATGGTATTATTTCCAGGTTCGTACTGCTTCCTCCCTCATAGCTTTCCGGAAATTGTTGAAGACGCATTTATGCCGACAGGCTTGGGGCGTATGAGCTGTGCTCTGCCTAGGAATGTCCCTCCATCAGCTATTGTGAGTTGACTGTGATTGTATGTTGTATGAATGTAATTAATTTTATTGCATTGTTTTTGTAAGCCACCCTGGGTCCTAGGAGAAGGGCGGCATATAAGTTTAAGTAAATAAATAAAATAAATAAATAAATTTCAAACTAAGTCAGAATCTTGGTAATGCCAAGCCATCCTCATAGCTTTGTGACGGCAGCATGCATGCAAGCAACTCTCTCCGTACAAATAGGAAACAGATCTGGTTTTGACATTAAGTATACAGGAAGTTATGAAATTAATCCCATCTCCCAAGAACTGAGACTTTACTTGTTGCCATAATTTATCTGGGGAAATTCATGTTAAGCATACTTCAGCAAGTTGCTCTTTCTAAAACTACTGACAAGTGCTACATTTTCACATTCTGACCATCTCTGTATACATATCCCTGTGGTTTTGCAAATTATTTGACCCCAAGAACATTCACTGAAACAGTTCTCCTTCTGTGATGTCATGGAATCTGTAATATAAAGAGGTGAAATTAGATAACCGCTCAGTCTTTTTAGTCGGAGAGCTCAATTAAGACCTTATAGATTGAGCATCTCAACTGGTGAGCACAAGGTGTACAATGACATTAAATTATTTATATGTCTCCAGTCTCAAAACAAAAACATGCTACGGTAGAATGAATTCTTCTTCTTCCACAATAAATTATCTGTCACAGGGGACTGAGGCTGAGATATTTAACAAGAAAAAGGCTTACCTGTTTAATATTTCTACAGGCCTGCCCACCTGAACACCTGCAGGAGAGCACTGGAGTAGATTTCTGTAACCCAGATTAATCCAAGCATTCTAGCTCGCCATCAAACGGTTCTTCAATTGGGGGGGGGGATCAGAAGCACCATACCTCATAAAAAAAAGAAAGCGGACTCCTAGTCAGTGGGCTCCGTGTTATCTTTGTAACACAGAGAACTTCAGAACCAGCAATTCCAACCTCATCACACAGCTTTTAAAACAGGGGTCTTCAAACTTGGCCCTTTTATGACCTGTGGAATTCAACTCTCAGAATTCCTCAGCCAGGCATGCTGGCTGAGGAATTCTGGCAATTGAAGTTCACAAGTCATAAAAGGGCCAAGTTTGAAGACCCCTGTTTTAAACTTTCCAAGATGAAAAGTTTTACTAGCTCAATTTTATGAATCCGATTTTGATGTCCCACAATTAGTGTTTAAGAAATAAGAAGTTGTTTTTCTGCTGCAAGGCTGTTGCTGAGGTTTTCATTCTGCAATGAATGATAATGAGTCGCTTGTAGGATCATCTGTCTCTTATTGTTTCTGCCATCCCAAATCCAGCAGGATTGGCATGCGCCAGGTCTCTACAGAGAAACAATGTCATCCTGCAGAACCCAAGAAATGTGTCTCCTCGGTTGTGGTAATTGCGCTGTGGAAACTGCCTCCCCTCAGAAATCTGAACAGCCCCAACCCTGTTGAAAATACATAAAAGCCCAGCTTTTCCCTGAAGTCTGAGAGCAATGGGAGATTTAGAGTGATGTGTGAGATGCCTCGACTTATGTATATTATGTTTTATTTTAATTGTATTTTTGGTTGCTTTTTATTGGTTTGTATTACAGGTAGTTCTCGACTTACAACTTCAAAGGAGACTGCCAATTGTGGTTTATAAGTCATAATGGTCATAATATGAGTCAGTCATATGACTGACCTGATTTTAAAACCTTTATTGTGGTGGTTGTTAAGCAAATGCCATTGTCATTAAGCAAACTCACGGTTCCCTAGGGGTGCAGTTTTGCTGAAAAGTGGAAGTAAATGCCAGGTTTTAGCAGATTTGTTGTAAAATCTGTTCACTTGACAAAGAGATGCTGCAAACGGTTGTAAATATGCCCCAACTTCCGAAAGCCCTTAGTTCAATCACGTGACTTGGGAGGGTGACCACTGGAACTTCAAGTCTGGGCCTTAAGTAGCCACCAGTTTGAATGGTCACTAAGTGATGAGTCATAAATCAAGGACTCCCTATATTATCCGCCCAGAGTTATTTGCTTAAGATTGGAGGTTGCATACATTTTTCAAATAAATAAATAAGATGATGATTTGCAAAAATCTGTCTTGAAATTTCTTACTGCAAAAGAGGCTTTGGGGGGGAGGGGATATTGTACTTGGTGGGCTTGATAATCCATTTCAAGTAACTCTTAGCGGCGTTTTTCTGCTTATTTGATGGCTGGAGGTGATGAGGAGAACAATGGGTAGTGCTTTTCTTTGCTATAAGGTGTTTTTCCATCCCTTGGAAACCAAAATGGCTGCCTGCCCACTTTCCCAGTTATTAAAAAGCCCCCTGGGGGGTTCCCATGGGAGAGCTTCCCTTGGAATCTGCTGAAACATAAGAAGCGCAGAAGCCTGCAAACTAATGGAGGGATAACAATGCAATGAAAGATAGCACAATTACAAACTCCTCTTAGTCACTTCCTAACTATATTCAATCAGCAGGTGAGGTAAAATAGGAGGAGGAGGGGGGAAGGAGGAAGAAGGAAGAAGGAAGAAGGAAGAAGGGAGAAGGGAGAAGGGAGAAGGGGAAGAAGAAGAAGAAGAAGAAGAAGAAGAAGAAGAAGAAGAAGAAGAAGAAGAAGAAGAAGAAGAAGAAGAAGAAGAAGAAGAAGAAGAAGAAGAAGAAGAAGAAGAAGAAGAAGAAGAAGAAGAAGAAGAAGAAGAAGAAGAAGAAGAAGAAGAAGAAGAAGAATTGTGTATTGCCCAACTTTTCATGATACTGGATGGCTCTAAAGTAAAATCATTTTTAAAAAATACAATAAGAAATAAGACTAAAATATGACAACAACCGAACCGGAGCAAAAAGCCAAACAAGTCCATGTAAGCCAAGGGGGTTTCACTCACCCTCACCAAAGAGCGAGGACTTCAAGTAATCACCAGCAAAATGGCGACCATACAGATTTCAGGGGGAAACTCTGAGGGAAGTCACTGTGACAGAGAAGGTGAACTTCCAGTATCCTGATCAATGGCATGGTTTTATCAACTTTGAGAGCATCAGCCTTGAAGGATTGATTCGGCCATACTGATTCTATGGGAAAAGACACTCCCTTGGGTAACAAGGCCCTAAACTATGAAGGACTTTATAAAGGTAGTCCTCGACTGAAAAAAGTGACTTATGGCTAGTTTTATGACTTTTGCAGTATCCCCAGAATCACATGATCGAAATTCAGACACTTGGCAACCGGCATGTATTTATGACGGTTGCAGTCTTTGTGGATCATGTGATCACTTTTTCTGACCTTCTGGCCAGCAAAATCAATGGGGAAGCCAGATTCACTTAATCTCTGCATTACTAACTTAAGAGCTGCAGTGATTCACTTAACTGTGGCAAGAAAAGTCATAAAATGGGGCAAAACTCACTTAACAACCCTCTTGTTTAGCAACAGAAAGTTTGGGTTCAAATTGGCCCCAAGTTCAGCTTGCAAAAATTCTAGTCCAGTTGAAGCTTCTAGGCCAGGGGTAGGCAACCTTGGCTCTTTTATGACTCATGGACTTCAACTTCCAGAATTCTGGGAGTTGAAGTCCATGAGTCATAAAAGAGCCAAGGTTGCCTACCCCTGTTCTAGGTGGTCTTCAAGGCAGTCCCATCTAGAGTGTGTTGCAGTAGTCAAACTGTGAGGTGACTGTGTGAAGGGCCTCCTGATCTAAGAAAGTGAAAACTGGCACACAGGATGAAGCTGTACAAAAACCTGCCTGGCCACTGCTATTACCTGTTCATCTATTGGGAGTTGTGAGTCCAGGAAGACCCCCATATTGTGCATCCTCCTGGAATGGAAAAGCCCAACTCCATCCAAAGTCAGAAGTGGAATATTCTCAGATTTGGGTGGCCCAAACACCTCTTGCCATTCAATTATCATAGGACTGAGTTAGAGATGGTTTGGCCCCATTCAAACCCACATAGCCTTCCGGTCTCACTGGGATGGAACCTAGACAGACCCATTTGAACCAGTTTGGGTCAAGAGATACGGTATAATTGGGTATATCAGTGTACTGAAGTGAATAAAGAAGTTGACTATATGGATTAACATATGGATACCAATATTGTTAATTTCAGTGATTAATAATTCTAATAAATGACCAGTCTTAGCTCAGATAACTAATCCAGCTTAATAAAACAAGATAGAAAGAAAAACATCTTCTGGCATATTGATGCCTGTCCCTCCTGCCTGGTTGGAGTGGACAAACCAATAGCCAACCAAGTGGTGATACTATAATTAGTAACAGACTCATAGAACTATTAAGTTGGAAGGCATAGGAGAAGAGTGCAAAAATCCAGGGCAGAGTTAAAAGAAGGATCAGCCTAGAATCTCTATATAGCCACAAGCAAACACACACACCCCTTGAATTTTATGGACTCTTATTTACCTCTTAACAAATGTTAACCTTTAATTAAGAAAATATTGTGCATAGGCTGTTTTAGTGATAAATCAGTTTAACTGTATCTTCAAGTCATGCCTGACAGAAAGGGCTACAAAGGTCATCTAATCCACCTTTCTTCAGTGGGCAGGAAAATTAATTAAACCTTTCTTGAGAGATGGCTCTTCAACCTCCACTTAAAAGTCCCCAGAGAAGACAAATCCACAAGCTCTCCAAGCAGACTCTTCTTTTTTCCTTTCCTCTCTCTTACTATCAGTAATATCAAAACAAACACTGTATAACTTCGATTCAAATCAAAGTTTCATCTCCTGCTTTTCTCTGAACTGTAAATAGTGCTTGCTTCAAATCTGCTTTATCTATAATTAGCCACTGTTTCTTGGTGGATTGGTTCAAGCAAAGGGGTGGCCTATGAAGGTCAAAAGCCTATTTGTATCTCACCGTTTTTCCTGGGAGAGAATAATTCAAATACTCCTGCTTTAAAAAATGGCACACAGGTAGTCCTCAATTTATGACTACAATTGGAACCAGAATTTCTGTTGCTAAGCAAGGTGATTGTTCAGTGAGTTATGCCTGATTTCCCCCCTCCTTTTTGCCCTGGTTGTTAAGTGAATCACAGCAGTTGTTAAAGTGATTCACATGGCATAAAGTGATTCTGGCTTCCCCCATTGATTTTGCTAATCATTAGCAGGCTGGGAAGGCCACAAATGGCTATCACCAGACCCCCAAGACACTGCAACCACCGTAAATACATTATTGTTGCTGTTCAGTTGCTACCGTAGGTGGCCCACAGCACACCAGCCCCTCCCCCCAGTACTCCACTGTCTCCTGGAGTTTGCCAAAATTCACATTCACTGTGTCAATGACACTATTTAACCAACTCATTCTATCTCACCATTTCATCCCCTCCTTCTTTGCCTTTCAATCTTTTCCAACATCAGGGTCTTTCTTTTCCAAGGAGTGCTTTCTTCTCCTTAGATGGCCAAAATATTTGAGCTTCAGCTTCAATATCTCTCCTTCCAAAGAACAGCCAGGGTTGATTGCCTTTATGATTGACTAGTTTGATCTTCTTGCAGTCCAAGGGATTCTCAAGAGTCTTCTCCCAAATTTTGATGATGGAGTTGATCATGGGGATGCTGTGACGGTCATAAATGCAAGAACTAGTCATAAGTCACTTTTTTAATGCTGTTGTAATTTCAGACAGATGATCAATGAATGACTGTAAGGCAAGGACTAACTGTATGCCACTGTGAAAGCCATTCCTTTCCATACACTAGAGAACCCTGTTTCTTCTCTTTTATCGGATTCTGTTTTTCCTCCTCTGGAATATTCTTCTCACCTCCACAGGTTTGTGCAGGCATAATAGGGAGTTAATGATAAATCACAAAGTCTCAGTAGTTTCTTCAAGCATCCAGGAGCATGCAGGAAAAATGTTTGATGAGCTCACAAAAGATTGGAGAT
Source organism: Bothrops alternatus (assembly GCA_034064705.1). Lineage (NCBI taxonomy): Eukaryota > Metazoa > Chordata > Lepidosauria > Squamata > Viperidae > Bothrops > Bothrops alternatus. Next base: position 5,085,346 of record JARGCV010000132.1, on the reverse strand, counting down.
AATAACTAGAAGAGCTGAAAACTAGCTTTTGGAAGAAAAGCTGATTAAGTCCCGGACCTCAGACAACCACGGATGTGTTGGAAGCCCTTGTGACACTTTTTGCTTTGATCCAAGACAGCGCACACCCAGGCAAACATCAAATGTGCATTACACAATGGCTATGTAGGAACTAGAATACAGGAAAAAGATCAATCACCCCCACGCCACGGTTTTAATCCTTGTGCTCCACCGCTTGTTTATTAGGGTTACATTACAGACGTTAATTAAGCCAGAGCTATCTGGGGGGGAAATGCTTTGAGATCACTAAAAAACTTTGATCTTAAGGATTATGGTTAAGTGAATCATCTGAGTTGGTGCAGAAAAAACCCAGAGATCAGCTTTCCTGTTCTTCTATGGTTCTGGAGAAACTTGTTCCTAGAGAAGATTCAGAGTCAGCATCTTCATGCAAAGCTCCTTGAAATATTGAGTGAAGAGCAATGACACTTGAGGTGGTCCTTTGGCAGGTGGAAACAACCTGGTGCTTACTAGCAGTCTCTTTTTGAGTGAAATCAAGATTTTCCAATTTAGTTCTCATCTCCCCAACCAAGCAATGACATGGAAGTTTGCAACAGGAAAATTTCCTACACTGAATGTGCAGTTTTATCCCTAAATTCATTGTGACTTCAAGCTCAACCTTACACAATAGTAGAATGACAGAGTTGGAGGGAACTTTGGAGATCTTCTAGTCCAGCCCTCTGCTCAGGCAGGAGACCCTATACCATTTCAGACAAATGGTTATCCAATTCCTTCTTTAAAACCTCCAGTGATGGAGATTCTACTGATTAATTGTTCTAACTGTCAGGAAATTAGTTCTCCTTAGTTCTAGGTTGGTCTTCTCCTTGATTAGATTCCATCTGTTGCTTCTTGCCCTGCCTTCAGGTACGTTGGAGAATAGATTGATCCTCTCTTCTTTGTGGCAGCCCCCGAGATATTGGAACACTGCTATCATGACACCCCTAGACTTTGATTGACATTTGGTTTAAAGGCGTCCATTGCTATTTGAAAGTCCTAGATGTCAAGAAAGAATGAAGTCCCCACTGCAAGGATGCATTAACTCAAATCAACTGCGAGGTAAATTTGGGGAAAAGAAAATGGAGTAACAAGGCAGGGCACAGAATTCAAGAAGCCTGGGAGAAGTTTGGACTGCTCTATTTTAGGGAAGGATAGATAACATCTTAGTAGCTTGAGGCCACGTTGCTTTATTATTAGCTTAAGTATGATCAATTATGATTAGTTTTTCTGGCAGTCAGGTTGACACTGGGAGTGGCCGTGTCACAATGATATAATTGGATGAAGAGTGGTTGCACTTTTATCCCTTTTCATCACTTGTGTTTTTTTAGAAATAACATTCCTTTAAAATAACTTTTTTTTAAAAAATCTAGATTTTACAACATATCTGAGATTTTATACAACTTAACTTGTTGAAAAGGCTAAATTGATTTGTTTGATTAGAGAAAAGACAATATGTACATTTATTGGGGACTTGAAACCCCTATCGAACTTTTGCATAAAAAAGAAAAAGTGAATTTGTGATTTCCTGATAAGATGGGATGGATGGATGGATGGATGGATGGATGGATGGATGGATGGATGGATGGATGGATGGATGCAGCTAGATAGTCATGATGTAACTTTAGAGACAGTGGTTAAAATATAAATATACCTATAACTGCTGTGACAAAAATTAAACACCAATTCTTTAGGGTTTTTTTCTTTTCTTTTTTGTCTTTTCTTCTACTTGTTTTCTTTTTGCACTTTTTAGCTTTTTTAACTTCTCCCTTTCTCTTTCTTCTTTTTCATTATACTTTAGTTTGTGCTCATTCTTACTATTGCTTAAACTTTCAATAAAAAATACATATATTAAGAAAATATATCCAAGATTTTACAAGTCAACTTTTCCATTCCTTTTTTTTTTTTAATAACCAGCCAAAAACATCAGCATGCAGTTCTGCCACCATTGTTTGGCAGCACACAACCTGATTTTGGCACAGTGACCACTCTTGGAGACTTTGCAAGGGAGAAAGAGAGAGAAAGAGTGGAGATTTCCTACATTAAAACTTTGGGGAAGACTTTTTTCCCCATTTTATTAGAAAGTAACCAAAGCCATTCTGAATCAGCTTGCAAAGCACTGCATACAAGTTATGTAGGACAGCATAAACCCATCCGCCCCGCCTTAAGATAATTTGATAGTCTTGCAAGAAAATTGTCCTTTTCTCTGCATAACTGGAAATTAGAATTCACTGTAGGAAAAGCAATGAGATGGAGCAAAGCCTTTGTTTAAAGCAGAGGTGAAGAACTATGGCCCTTTTATGACTAGTAGACTTCAACTCCCAGAATTTTTGAGCTATGGGGTGGCTCAGGAATTCTGGGAGTTGAAGTCCACCAGTCATAAAAGGGCCATAGTTCCCCACCCCTGCTTTAAAGCAAAGCTTTTCAACCTTGGCAGCTTTAAGAGGGATGGGCTTCAACACCCAGAATTCCTCATCTAGCATGGCTGGCTGGAGAATTCTGGGAGTTGAAGTCCATACATCTTACAGCAGCCAAGGTTGAAAAACACTGCTTTAAGGAAAGGGAGACACACACCTAGAATTCTGAAAGCCCCAATGAAGATTGAAAAACTAAGCACTTTAGTATTTAATTCCCAGATAGACAGATCTGACTTTGTGCAGAGCCAATCTCTCTTCCCTTTTTTCCTGCAGCAGGTGCCTTCTTTTTAACACGCTTAGATCCTCATTGAAAGGTTGGATGAATCAATTTATTTAATTCAGCTCCGTAACTATTCAGTCCTAGGTCTATGGCACCACATTTCTACATCATTCTACTTTTTCTTTTAAGGCAAAGAAAAGCTCAAAATATCCTATTTATTTTCTTAGATGGCCAGCCCTAGCATCTGCATTTCCTTAAAGCCATTATTTTAAGAAATGTGTATAATTTCTTGCCATTCCAGGCTGCTTTTTCGTCAAGGTATTTGGAGTAGTTCCCAGATGAGAAAACACCATTTCTACCTTTTAAAACAAGGGATGGGAAAGCAGGAGGAAGAAAGAAGGGAAATCAAAGTCAGATGCCCAAGTAAGGCAGTGCTTTGAATTCAATTGCAAAAAGTTGATTTGGTCTGGGCGAAGAAAAGCACAGTGCATGTCATCAATTCTACATAGAAGGGTATATCTTGTCCTGAGATTTTAGATTGCAGGAAACATGCCTTTTATTTATTTAATATCACAACTTTATTATTTTTATAAGCAACTCAAGGGGGCAAACATGCCTAATACTGCTTCCTCCTCCTATTTTCCCCACAACAACCCTGTGAGAGGCTCAGAGAGAGAGTGATTGGACCAAGATCACCTAGCTGGCTTTCATGCCTAAGGCAGAACTAGAACTCACAGTCTTCTGGTGTCTTTTCCAAAGTCGCCCAACTGGCTTTTCTGCCTAAAGCAGGACTAGAACTTGCAATTTCCTGGTGATTGGTCCAAAGTCACCAGCCAGATTTCATGCCTAAGGCAAGACTAGAACTCGCCTGGTGATTGGTCCAAAGTCATCCAATTGATTTTCTGCCTAAGGTAGCATTAGAACTCAGTCTCCTGGTTTTTAGCCTTGTGCCTTAACCACTAGTCTAAACTGACTCCCTTTTCTTTTCCTGAGATCCACAATCTCTAGAAAAGATGCGGCTGTATTAAAGAGATACAAGCAGTGCTATGTTTGCATCTCTGCATGCACCATTTTCTAATCAAATCCAAAAAGATGCACAATCCTGTCACTTTGTTCAGTGATGTATACCTGTAAAATCAACTCTGCTGCTGGGAAGCTTTCTTTGGCTGCATTCCCACATAATGCAGTAACCAGGAATTTTGAAAAATAAATGGTTTGTTGACCAAGCAATAAAAGTCCTGGTTTACATGGAAACAGACAACTTAATGGATGAGTTGGCCCAGCATCTGTCCTGCCAAAAATCAAGCAACTAATTATGACTTAGAATTATGCAACAACCAAACCCACATCCCACCTCTTCTGCTTAACAACTCAGTGATGGAGGCAATTAAAACAATTAAGTAAATTAAGAGCCAAAAGCAGATCCCCAACAGAGGAGATCCAGCCAATGTCTAAGGTCAAAATCATAATGAGGGAACAAAAGATTAAGTATTCTTTCATCTCCTGTTACTGGAGGCGATACAGTAGTATGTAAAATCCTACATTTGGAGAGGATTTTATAATTTATATATATAAAATTATATATATAATTAATTAATTAATTTTTTTAGGGTTAGGGTTTTTATAAAATAACATTCTTAATATTTCGCAAACAGCATGTTGTCTGGGTTCATGTATTTAAAAAACAACGAGTAATAATTTCTATATTATCATAATATGTTAGTTATTCGCTCTAAATCTTCTTACTAGTATATATTCAATGTTACATAGTACATATTACGTTCCTTTCTCCTAACTTGTTTTTCTATTCATTGATAAAAATTGTCCCATGTTCTAAAGTACACTGAGTCTTCTTTCTCTTTTATCTTTAATGTTAATCTGTTCATTTCTGCATAATCTAAAATTTTTGTAATTAGTTCTTCTTCCGTTGGTAAGTTTTCATTTTTCCAATATTGGGCAAATACTATTCTTACTGCAGTTAATACGTGTAAAATTAAGTATATACAATCTTTCTCATAGTTTCCTATGCCTAACAGAAACAATTCTAGCTTAAAATCTATATTTTTTTAGTGAATTTCCCTAACCGTATGTGTATTTTTGACCAAAATCTTTAGCTTTAGGGCATGTCCACCAGATATGATAATAAGTACCTGGTTTTTGTTTACATTTCCAACACTTGCTCGACATATTTTTAAACATTTTCGCTAATCTCACCGGTGTTAAATGCCATCTGTAAAACATTTTGTATAAGTTTTCTTTATAAGCCACCGCTTTTGCTCAGCACACTATTTTGAAGGACTCCCCAGGTCATCTCAACATGCCTATAATGACAGAAGTCCCATCGATATGTCCTTTGCATTACACACTTGCACAAACACGTGCCAAACGTCCTAAAAAAAAAGTCTCTACTTTTCACTTAAGACCACTAATCTCTGCTTAACACCGAACAGATCTTGGTCTTCTTCTGTGTAGACATCCTTTTAGTATTTGGAGAAAGCTATCATATCATTATCCCGAAGATGCTTTTTCACAGGGCAAATGGACTTTCTTGTTTTTCTTTGAAGACATTGCACTTCAGAAGCTTCTTGGATGAGAAGCTAAACGTCTTCAAAGAAAAACAAGGAAGTCCAATTGCCTCATAAAAAAACCCTTTGGGATAACTATGACCTGGATGGCTAAGAATCTCCATAGACATATCTATTATATCCATTCTCCCTTCTCAAGACTAGATTTACTCTAAGCAGTAAAACCAACAAGCAAAAGACCAATTCAACTTCAAGAGACACATTAACTTCATTCTAGCTACAGGTAGTTCTGGACTTACAACCTTTTGTTTAGTAACTGTTCAAAGTTACAATGGCACTGAAAAAAGTGACTTATGACTGTTTTTCACACTTATGACCGTTGCAGCATCCCCACGGTCACGTGATCAAAATTCGGATGCTTGGCAACTGATTCATATTTATGATGGTTGCAGTGTCCCTGGGTCATGTGATCACCTTTTGCGACAAGCAAAGTCCATGGGGAAGCCAGATTCACTTAACAACCATGTTACTAATTTAAAAACTGCAGTGATTAAAAAAAAAGGTCATCAAATGGTGAAAAACTCACTTAACAACTGTCTCTCTCTTAGCAACAGAAATTTCCTGCTCAACTGTGATTGCAAGTCACGGACTACCTGTATAACCTATGTCAGGGGTAGGCAACCTTGGCTCTTTTATGACTTGTGGACTTCAACTCCCAGAATTCCTGAACCAGCATGGCTGGCTCAGGAATTCTGGGAGTTGAAGAAGTCCACGAGTCATAAAAGAGCCAAGGTTGCCTACCCCTGACCTACACTGACTAAGTTGACACCTTCTCAATTCACCCCGTTGTTTGGGCAGTGAGTTATGGTTTTTACGCCATGCCACTTCATGTCATCGCTCTTCATTTGTTATGTTCTAAAATAAAATTCCATGTTAAAATTCAACAAACAGAAACATGTGCCATCTATTCCCTCAAGGATTGGCTCAGCTTTAATGATGAATCCAAGAACATTTGGAAAGTATATGGTGGACGTTTCATCTTCACCTTCAGTAATGGTGTGGAATATGGGCGCTGTCAATTGGAAGAACATCTTGAAAAGAGACTTTAATATTTTGTTGTTGTAGTTCAGACATGACAAAAACAAGGCCTGGGGGCCAGATGCGGCCCACAAAGTGGTTTCATGTGGCCCGCGAAACCATTCTGGAAACAGTGATGGAATGGCCCCCGCTGCCTTGGCCCTGGCCCAGGCCGGCCGGGAGCCAATGTACAATTTTGTGGTGGCCATCTATGCTGAAACACATTCAATCTTAGCTCCACAAGGCTGTCTAGAAACAGCGAGGAACCAGCCCCTGCTGTGTCAGCCCCGCCCCCTGGGTGTCACCCTTTGTGGGGAGGTGTCACCCTTTGTGGGGAATGAAGAAATGGACCATGCCTTGGTGCTTGCCTCGGTCCCACCCCCTTCTGCCAGAGTCCCACTCCTGCCCAGGCCCCCACAGGCACCCTTGACGCAAATGATGTAGAGCTGGCCATGCCCACCCAGTAGGCCACACCCACTCCATCCACCCCCACCCAGTAGGCTGCACCCACTCTGGCCACACCCACCTGGCCCCCCCGAGGGCAACCGCAATGCTGATGCGGCCCTCAATGAAATTGAGTTTGACACCCCTGTTGTAGTTGTTTTTTAAAAAATAAGATTTCTTCTCACTTGGAAGGCAGGTTGCAGTTTAGGTGACCCTGGTTTGATATTGTCATAACAAATGGTAAACAGGGATTATCACCAGATGCTCAGATCAGTAAGGCAATATTGTTCAGCCAGAAGGAGCCTCAAAATTGCACACTTACAAGAGGTTGCTGTAAACCCAGAAGGAAGATCCTGAATGAGAAGAGGCAAAGAAAACCAAAATGATGTTTCAAATTCCCAAAGAACTGCCTGTTGTTAGTTCTATTTACAATTTTTAGAAGGAAGAACGCACGATTCTTTGGCATGTGGATGTGCAACGAGCATTCCCTCCTTCATTTCTTCCAGTCAAAATTATAGGGGAAGTTTAATACCAGAAAGAGCGATTCCCAGTCAGAGCAGAAGGAAAAGCTTTGCTGGAATCTGCTTCCAGAAAGGGCTCCGATATAGTCTAGCGAGGCAAACATTACCCGAGGGAACTCTCTGTTATGCTCCTACTTTCTCTGCTAATTTTATAATTTTTCCCCGTCAAAGGGAAGAAAACTATTTTATCTGCTTCCATTTTGCTTCACGGTCTTTAAATTACAGCATGCCAAAAGCTCTAGGGCAGCGGTTCTCAACCTGTGGGTCGTGACCCTTTTGGGGGTCGAACGACGCTTTCACACATATTTCCGATGGTCTTAGAACTGAGACACTGCTCCTCTATCTGGCCACTTCTGCCCTCCTCCACCAGGTCCTCCACCTCCAGGGCGCCCTTCTCCTCCAACAGCACCTGCTCCTGCCACCACAGCACCATCGCGTGTGCCTCTGATGCCGCCCCGGGCCGGCTCAGCTGCATGGGCGGTCGGGCCGAGCTGAGCCAGCCAGGGGCAGCGTCGAGGGTGCGCGCGATGGTGCTGCAGCAGCAGGAACAGGCGCTGTTGGAGCAGAAGGGCGCCCTGGAGGCAGAGGAGGAGGGCAGTGGTGGTGGCCACTGCTGGCACTGCTGCTGGGCTGCTCCACCACTGCCTCCGCTGCTGGCTGAGCTGAGCTGTGGTGCCGAGCTGGTCCCCATGCCTCCTGATTGCCCAACTGTGCTCCGCCCCTGGGCACCCTCCAACCCTCCACGCCGCACCAGAGCTTCCCCCGCGCCACCCGGCCTGCCTCCCTTGCCGTCGGAGGCCGCCTCAGCCCTCTGGCGCCCGGCACGGCCCTGGGACTGGCAGGCAGGAGGAAGAGGCCAGGCGGCGGGGAAGAGGGCAAGGTGGCAGCGATGCCCGCATGTGCGTCGGAGGCCAGCCGGCCGGGCCGGGAAGGGAGAAGCAGTGCCTTCCAAGCGGGAGCTGGCGATCCAGCCACGCCCCTCTCATATGCGACGAGTCGGGGAAGTATTGTGGCGGTGAAGGGCTTCGCAGCGTGGAAAGGGGCTCCCGCGACCTCGCCACTGCAATGGCACTCAGGAGGCTGGAGGGGCGGGCAGGTCCCGGGGGGCAGCTGGGAGAGGGCAAGAGGTGCCAGGATGAGGATGCGGGGCTCCAGGTTGGCGGGCGCAAGAGGGTGGCTGGCGGCTCCGAGGTGAGCGGATCCTCCGCGCGGCTTCTGAGGCCCCGGAGGTGCTGCTGCTTGGCTCTCAGCCAGACTACCATCTTTAGCAGCCCTAAAAAGCACTGTGGAAGAGTGGGGAATGCTGAGAGTTGCAGTTTATCACCATCTGGGAAAACATGACTCTCCAAAGATCAATCCTTCCTTCCTTCCCTCCTTCCTTCCTTCTATCCATCTCCTTCCCTTTCCCTTCAATCTTCCTTCCTTCCTTCCTTCCTTCCTTCCATCTCCATCTCCATCTCCATCCCTTCCCCTTCAATCTCTCCTTCCTTCCTTCCTTCCTTCCTTCCTTCCTTCCTTCCTTCCTTCCTTCCCCCTTCAATCTCCTTCCTTCTCCATCTCCTTCCTTTCCCCTACAATCTTTCTTTCTTCCTTCCTTCCATCTCCATCCCTTCCCCTTCAATCTCTCTCTCCTTCCTTCCTTCCTTCCCCCTTCAATCTCCTTCCTTCTCCATCTCCTTCCTTTCCCCTTCAATCTTCCTTCCTTCCTTCCCCTTCCCTCCCTCCCAACATTTTTGAGCAAGGAAGAGTAAGCTTCTCCAGCGAGCATTGCTATATTGTTTTTGTGATTAATCACTATGCTTTAATTATGTTCAATTCATAACAATGAAAATACACCCTGCAATTATGATTCATAACAGTAGCAAAATTACAGTTATGAAGTAGCAACGAAAATAATTTTATGATTGGGGGTCACCACAACATGAGGAATTGTATTAAAGGCTTGCGACATTAGGAAGGTTGAGAACCACTGCTCTAGGGCATTTGGAAGGCAATTGAATTTGCATTTTGGTACAGAAGCATCAATAGTCAACAAACTATCTAGCTCACCCAGATAAAGAATGTGTTGTAAAACAAAATGGGGGGGGGGACACCCAAAACTTCGTTTTTAACAATAAACCAATAAATAAATGCATGCAAACCAAAAGAAGGCTGAATAAGAAATAAGACCAAGATTGCAAAGTGCTCCTGAGATATGTGGAATTACTTTAAGCAAATTCATCTTTTGCCCTTGACTTTGCTTGTCAGAAGCCAGCTGGGAAAGTTGCAAATAATGATCACATGACCCTGGGATGTTGCATCCATCATAAATATAAGCCAGTTGCCAAATGCCCCAATTTTCATCACGTGACTGTGGGGATGCTGCGATGGTCATAAGTCATTTTTTTTTCAGTTCTGTTGTAGATGAACCTCAAGAACACAGAGGCCTCAACAACTCTCTAAAATTATGGAAATGACCAGCTGTCTGCAAGGAGTATAAATCCTTCCATTCCCCACCATCCGGTCAGAGCGGAAGAAGCTTCTTGGATGAGAGGTGAAACGTCTTCAAAGAATAACAAGAAAGTCCAGTTGCCTCTTGAAAATGCACTTTTGGGACAACTAAGACCTGGATTACTGAGAATCTCCACAGACATGTTGTAGCTGAACTGTAGCTAAACGAATGGTTGTAAGTCAAGTATTATCTGCACAAGAACAATATCACATACAGTACCATATAGATCAGAGATGTCCAACCCTGGCAACTTTAAGACTTGTGGACTTGGAGCTTCCGGTTCCGGTACACGGCGACGCCAGTTGAGTCTGGGGACTCGTCTCCAGTCCGACTGGGTTTTCTTCGTTGGTAGACCCCTTAGTGGGTCAAAAGTCGCCCTGGAGGAGGCTTGCTGGGGACTGTGGGAGAGTGGCAGCTTTTCCCATGGCTCCAGCTATTTCCTTAAGACCGACGGAGCAACGAGCATCCTGCAAGATGACCAATTACTCTGCTGCACCAGCCGAAGTCACAATTACAACTAAACGTAATAGACCCACCGTGGAGGATCCAGGTGAGACCTTCTTTGCCCCTCTCTTTGCCCTAATTAGTTTTTCTTATTGCCTGTAAAAACTTGTTTGGAATTACTTCCCTGTCTGGAAAAGCAGCTTCTGTATGTGTGGGAAGAAAGGCGCTGAAAACAAAAATTTTAAAGACTACATTTTATTTGCATTCAGTTTGGGATACAGAAAAAAATGCTTTTTCGAATTGTATTATTTTACTTTGGAAGACTATTCCTTTTTTCATGTTTTCCTTTAAAAGATAGAAAATAGGGGGGGAAATGGTGTCTGGAAAAGTTTTTTTTATTTACTGAGGACATCTAGTGGTGAAAAGTTAATATTGCAACTGTGATCATTGGAGAGAAGGATCTGACCTTCAAACTATTCCTGGAAAAGATAAGCTGATGCAGCTGTGGGAACTGAGGGGGTGGACATTGCTTAACTACAGTTTTGCTAAAAAGAATAAAGAAAGGATTTTATTTAATTACTTTCAAAATGGAGAAATTTCACTCTCATTTAAATTGCAAGCTTATACTGGAAAAGATTTACAAGGCTACTGAAGAAATATTTATTTATTTATTTATTTATTTATTTATTTTGCAATTTCTATACTGCCCCCCTCCCAAAGGACTCGGGGCGGTGTACAGCCCAATTAAAAACATCAACATACAAAAAGTAAAATGATTAAAAATAGATTAAACAATTTGGCCGAGAATCATTTAAAACCCAATATATAATCTTAAAAGCAACAATCCCCTAAAACAATTATGGCCTTGTTGGTACCGGAGCTACTATCCCAGGCCGGCTTGTCGAAAAAGATATGTTTTTAATTCTCGACGGAAGGAGCGCAATTCCGTCATCATACGGAGTTCGGGGGGGAGCTCGTTCCAAAGCATCAGAGCTCCCACAGAGAAGACCCTCCCCCTGGGGGTCGCCAGCCGACATTGTCTGGCCAACGGCACCCTGAAGAGACCCACTCTGTGGGAGCGTACTGGACGGCGGGAGGTATTTGCTGGCAGGAGGCGGTCCTGTAAATATCTGGGTCCGATGCCATGTAGCGCTTTAAAGATGGTCACTAACACCTTGAAACGCACCCGGGAGGCCAACGGTAACCAGTGCAGCTCGCGCAGGAGCGATGTTACATGGGAGCACCATGACGCTCCAGTCACTACCCGCGCGGCCGCATTCTGGGCCAGCTGAAGCCTCCGGGTGCACCTCAAGGGGAGCCCCATGTAGAGAGCATTACAGTAGTCCAGCCTGGAAGTGACGAAGGCATGAGTAACTGTGCATAGCGAGTCCCGGTCTAGGAAGGGACACAACTGGCGCACCAGACGAACCTGATAGAACATCCTCCCGGCCACGGCTATCAGATGGTCCTCTAAAGACAGCCATGAGTCCAGGAGGACTCCCAAATTGCAAACCCTTTCCGTGGGGGCCACTGTTTTTCCCCCAACGGACAACGAAGGAATCAATTGACTAAACCGGGACGACGGTAGCCACAGCCACTCGGTCTTGGAAGGGTTGAGCTTGAGTCTGTTCTTCCCCATCCAGACCCGCACGGCCTCCAGGCACTGGGTCAGCACGGCAAGAGCATCGTTGGGGTGGTTCGGCGTGGAAATGTACAACTGAGTATCATCAGCATACAGATGGTACTCCACACCAAAACCACGGATGATCTCACCCAGCGGTTTTACATAAATGTTGAACAGTAGGGGTGAGAGGACCGACCCCTGAGGTACCTCACATACGAGGGGTCTCGGGATCGACCTCTGACCCCGTCAACACAGACTGCATCCGGCCGGAGAGGAAGGAAGAGAACCACCGCAAAACAGTGCCCCCTATACCTAACCCCTCCAACCATTGCAGCATGATACCATGATCGATGGTATCAAAAGCTGCCGAGAGGTCCAATAGCACCAGAGCAGAGGAACAACCTCTGTCCCGGGCCCGCCAGAGGTCATCCACCAACGCGACCAATGCTGTTTCCGTGCTGTAGCCAGGCCTGAAGCCCGACTGGTGTGGATCTAAGTATAACGATTCCTCCAGGTGCCGCGGGAACTGTTGGGCAACCACGCTCTCGACAACCTTCGCAAGAAAGCGAAGGTTGGAGACAGGACGATAATTTGATAAAATAGCTGGATCCAGGGTAGGCTTCTTAAGGAGGGGCCTCACTACTGCCTCTTTCAAGGTGGCAGGAAAGACACCCTCACTCAAAGAAGCATTAATAATTGCCTGGAACCAGCCTTGTACCACCTCCCGGGATGCCAACACCAGCCAGGAGGGGCACGGGTCCAATGAACAAGTGGTCGCCCTAAGTCCCCCGAGCAACCTGTCCACGTCCTCAGGAGTCACGGGGTGAAACTCAGCCCAGATAACAGTCTCAAGACCAGACTCCGTCTCTCCCACCGGACATACCCAGTTGAAATCAAAGCCTTCCCGTATCTGAGCGATTTTATCATGCAGATATTTTCCGAAATCCTCAGCTCTACCCTCTAAGGGGTCTCCTCTCACCTCCTGATGAAGGAGGGAGCGGGTCACCCTAAACAAGGAGGCTAAGCGGTTATCTGATGATGCGATAAGAGCAGTGAGGTAAGAACTCTTCTCTGCTTTTATCGCCGCTAGGTAGGACCTAATATGGTCTCTTACCAGTGTTCGGTCAGATTTGGCAAGGCTCGATCTCCAACTGCTCTCTAGGCGTCTTTTCTGGCGTTTCATCTCTCTCAGCCCCTCATTATACCAAGGGGCCGATCGAGACGTACGTCAAATCAGAGGCCGCAAAGGCACGACCCGATCTAGAGCACCGGCCGCAGCCCTATCCCAGGCTGCCGCCAACTCTTCGACCGAGTCATGTATCCGAACCTCAGGAATTGGCCCAAGCTCTGCCTGGAACCACTCGGGCTCCATCAGCCGCCTGGGCCGGTACCATCTCACTGGTTCTGCCTCCCTGCGGTGGGGTGTAGCAGTCAGGAAGTCCAAGCGAAGGAGAGAGTGGTCAGACCATGACAAGGGCTCAATGACTATATCCCCTATATTCTGACCACTCAGCCACTGTCCAGAGACAAAAACCAGGTCAAGCGTGTTCCCCCCTGTGTGGGGGGGGCCTTGAATTACCTGGGTCAGGTCCATGGCTGCCATGGAAGCCATGAACTCTCGAGCTTCCCCGGACGTCCCGCCCACAGATGGCAGGTTGAAGTCACCCATGACTATTAGCCTGGGAACCTCAACCGCCACTGCGGCGATAACGTCCAGGAGCTCGAGCAGGGAGGTTGACGCATGGCAGGGAGCCAGGTACGTAATCAACACCGCCCTCGGACCCCCAAGGTCCCACTTCACCAGGAGGGATTCACAGCCTGCCGTCTGAGGAACAGTGACCTCCCTCGGCCTGTAGTCTTCCCTAATCACGACTGCCACTCCCCCACCCCTGCCCTGAGCTCTCGGCCAATGGAAAGCAAGGAAACCCAGTGGGCACATTTCCACCAGAGGGACACCGCCCTCCGGTCCCAACCAGGTCTCCGTTATACCTGCCAGGTCTGCTCCCCCCTCTGAAATTAAATCTTGAATGAGGGGGGGGCTTATTTACCACAGACCTGGCATTGCACAACATCAGCCTACAGCCCGGGCCCTGTGGTTCTGAATAACCCCGAGAACAGGTAGAGCCTTGGGAGTCGGAGCGCATGACCACTCATAAACAGTGGGTACGCGCTCCCTTATTATAATACGGCCCCCTGCTCCCGCCATATCTGCCCCTCCTGCTTACGATACTAATTGGAACTAGATCAGCCTTAATCAGCTCCCCATCCGAACCCACAGGACTACGTCCCCTTCCGTTGCCTGGCCTGTCTTCTAGCTCCCCTCCAACAATTCCTTCCCCCGCCCTAAACACCTCTTCCCCACCTCTACCCTCCCTTAAAACTTTCATTAAAAAACGATTTAAAAACCCCAAAGCCCCTTGTTTGACGCATGCCATCTCTCAGGACTCCAAAGTCCATCCTCGAGATGGGCCCTTGATAAAGCAGAAAGCCATGATTGCGAGAGGGGGAAATCTCGCAATGCAAGAAGAGTCGATCTCAAGTAGGGAGCCAGTCAGATAAAATACATCGATGGGGTCCAGCGAGAAACCAGGCAGTTCGATCTAAAAAATCCAAAATTCCTGAGTTCCATAATTCCATGAGGGTGACAGTAATAACGGGGATGATGATGGAATTAAATGATCCGGGCAGGGAAAAAAACCCCTATGTTCCATCCTGCTCCATTAATCCACAGTCTACAAGTTCAAAATATGTGCTGCCAGGGGCAAGGACCAGATCTCTAAAAGGGGGTCCATAAAGGCAGCACCAAAGTCAGAGTCCGGGATTATATTTCATCAGGGCTATTTACTGCCCACCTGATGGTGATTCCACTTTCCTATTCCGTATAACTAACAGGACGGGGGAGGCCACTACAATTCTTCCATTTGGCCTCATTGTTTTTTTTTTGTTTTTTTTTAAGGAATGTTTTTATTAATTTTTACAAATTTTTTACAAAAAGAAGAGAAAAAAAAAATCAAAACTCAACTGAAAACAATCATTTAAAGCATTTACCAAACAATCAAACTTAGTGCTCGGTACCCCCACCACCACATCCTCCTAAACCTGCACTATCCCCCTCATCTTTCCATCTAACTACCTACTTTCTCCTTTCTCTACTTACCCATCCCCTCCACCAACCTCTATCCCCTATCTTCTCCCTCTTACCCTCTTCCTACTTACCTCACCTTCACACCTCCTTCCTCTTTCCATCCAATGTGGTGCCCAGAGGCCACCCGAGCAACCCCTTAATAGCTATAAATAAATACATACTCTCATATAAACCCCAATTACAGTTGAGAAAACATAATATAACAATTATTAGCACCCTCCCACCTCCCCCCCCCCGGCTTCCCAGAGTGTATACAGGGTAAAAACGCAAGAAACCCCACTAAGCTACTTATTATATAACTGTTTAACTATATACCAAATGTAATTCCTTCAATTGATATTTCTTTTGTATATAATCTATCCATTTTTTCCAGTCCATCATAAATTCTTCACTTGAGTGGTTCTTCAGGTATGCAGATATCTTAGCCATTTCTGCCAAATTAACCACTTTTAATGTCCATTCTTCAATAGATGGTGACTCAGATGTCTTCCAGTATTGTCCCACCAATAATCTTGCTGCAGTAGTCAAGTTCAAAATCAACTTAGTCTCTATGGTGGTACAGTCTTTTATAATGCCTAACAAAAATAACTGTGGTGAAAATTCAATACGCTTTTTCAGTATATTTTGAAGAATCCACCATATTTTTATCCAAAAAGCCTTAATTTTTTTACAAGTCCACCAAATATGAAAAAAGTAGCGTCCATCGATTCACATCTCCAACATTTAGGTTGCATATCTGGATACATAAGTGATAATTTTTTGGGTCTAAATGCCATCTATAAAACATTTTATAAAAATTTTCTCTTAAATGCTGTGCCTGTGTAAATTTTACATTTTTCACCCATATCCTTTTCCATGTTTCCATCATAATTGGATGTCCAAAATTACGTTCCCACTTGATCATGCAATCTTTAATCAATTCAGTTCCAGAGTCAATTTCAAGTTCAATTTCAATTTCATCATATAATCTTTTAATATGCATAATTCTTTGATCTCTAACTTGTTTGATTAATTTTTCATCCTTTAACGAAAAACCCAACTTTACATCTTTTTGCCATCTCGCCTGAAGTTGTATATGTGAATACCAATTATGATCTATATCTTCTTCCCTTAATCTATTTAGTGACTTCAATTCTAAATTATTCCCTTCTTTAGTTAAAAGCTTCTCATAGGGCACCACATCTTGAGTTTGTTGTCTATTTACACTCTCTATTGCATGCCTGGGAACTGTCCATAAGGGAATTTTCCCATTTAGCTTGTAATAATACTTTTTCCAGACACGCAACAGTGAGTTTCTCAATAAATGCTCTTTAAAACTCCTATCCAACTTTTTATTATAGACTAGATACGTATGAAACCCATACAACAATCCGTACCCTTCTATATTCAATATTCTTTCGTTAGTTAAATTAACCCAGTCACTTATTGCTACTAGAACTGCTGCATAATAATATAGCTTAAAATTAGGCATTTTCAAACCACCTCTCTCTCTTGTGTCTTGAATAATTTTTAATTTAACCCTTGGTTTCTTGCCATTCCAAATAAATCTATTAATACCTTTCTGCCATTCCTCTAGATTCCCATCCTTTTTAAGTATTGGTAACATTTGAAATAAAAATAAAAATTTCGGCAATACATTCATTTTAACTGCAGCTATCCTACTGTTGTATCTGGCCCTTCTCAGCTCAGTAAACTCCACATAAATATTTCTTTAAGAGTTTTATTTAACACATTTCAAGAGATTCACTTCAAAGCAAGCTGCTGGCATTTTGTTGGCCGGAACGGCCAAGTCTGATTTATTTACATTCAGATTAAACATGCTCTTCCCCCTTCCAATTAACTCACTCTTTATCTCTCATGTTGTCCAAGATCTCATTAATCTTCCGTACATTCCAAAAACACCAGAAAACTGAGTTCAAACGAACTGCTCAAGGTATCAGGCTACTCCTTGATTAACGTTGCTCGTGACAAAGAATTAGTCCCTTCGTCACCTTCTAATATAGTTTCTGATACGTCACTTCCCCCATTACTTCCTTTTTCCACGTAACTGACACCTCCGCCTATCAAACCTTCAGAATCTCGGATCAAGCCATATATTGTCCTGTTCCAAATCTGACTCATCACTTTGAGAGTCTGACTCAGACTGCATACAAATCTCCTCACTGTCTGGCTCAGCTGCCGGGAGGGGAAAATACCCAGAGGGGCCTGGTTGTGCTTCGTCATCCTCTGATATGTCCCCAGCCGGTCTAGAGACACCCACAACACCTACCCAACATAGATAATTGTAATTTTTTCCAGTTATCCATTTCTATTTGTACCTTATTCCATAAAAATTCATAATTATTCTTATATAATTTCCCATTTGAAGCTTCTATATAAATTCCTAAGTATTTAACTTTCTTAACTATCTCACAACCCGTTATTCTTTCCAATTCTTGTTTTGATTTATCATCTAAATTTTTAACCAACATCTTTGTCTTGGATGTTTAATTTAAAACCAGATACTCTTCCATAATTTTGAATAATCTCCATCAATGTCTGAGCCGATTGTATTGGATGTGTCAACGTCACAAGTAAATCATCCGCAAAAGCGCATAATCTATACTCATGTTGTCTGATCTGGACTCCTTTTAATTCATCTGAAGCTCTAATCCTATTCAGTAAAACCTCTAAAGTTAAAACAAACAATAAAGGAGATAAAGAACAACCCTGCCTTGTACCTTTCTCTATATTAAATGAATCTGTTAGTTGTCCATTCACAATAATCTGCCCTTTTTTGCTTCTGATAAACTGCTAATATAGCATTGATAAACTGATCCCCCATTCCCATCTTGACTATTAATCTTTTCAAGAATAACCAGTTCAGTCTATCAAAGGCTTTTTCTGCATCCAGAAACATAAGAACTGCCGGCACTTGAATATGTTTATCCAAATATTCCAATATATTAACAAGTTGTCTAACGTTAGTTTTCATCTGTCTCCCTTGTAAAAACCCAGTTTGATCAGAGTGGATTATTTGAGTTAGGACTGTCATTAATCTGTTAGCCAAAATTTTTGCAAAAATCTTGTAGTCCGTGTTTAACAATGAAATAGGTCTAAAATTTTCCACTTGAACATTGTCTTTTCCCTCTTTAGGGATCAAAGAAACATAAGCCGTTTTCCATGAAGGTGGTACCCGGCCACCCTCTTGTATATTTACAAATAACTCTCTCAACGGTTCCACCATTTCCTCTTGAAGGTACTTATAATAAGTCGCTGTTAAACCATCAGTTCCAGGAGATTTTCCCGTTTTCAGTTGCTTAATCGCAGCAATAATTTCATCTGATATAATCAATGCATTTAGTCTATCTCTTTGTTCCGAAGTAATTTTCAAAACATTTTGATTTTGTAAAAAGGCATCTATCTCTTTCTCTTGAACTTTCTCTTCAGAATACAATTTGGTGTAGAACTCTAGGAAAGCTTTTTTAATAATTTCTTGCTGAAATACTTCTTGCCCCTTATATTTTATTTTCTCAATTATCCGAGATTTTTGTTTTTTCCTTAATGTGTAAGCCAACCATCTGCCAGGTTTGTTAGAGTTAAAAAACGTATTATGTTTAGCATATTGTAAATTCCTGGCAACTTGGTCAGTCATCAACAAGTCAAATTGTTTCCGTAAAATCTTTATCCCTTCTTTAATATTACTATCGTCTGGTTTCTTTATTAATAATAACTCTTTTTTCCTTATTTCCTCTTCTAACACTCTCCTTTTTTCCTCTTGTTTACGTCTATACCTTTTATTCATTTCAATTAAAATCCCACGCATATAAGCTTTACTAGAGTCCCACACCATTTCTATTGTCATTTCCTTATTCATGTTTAACATAAAAAATTCCTTCATGGCCTTTTTACATTCTTCCACATTTGTATCATATTTAAACAAATTTTCATTAATTCTCCAAGATCTTCTAGGAGACTGACCAGTCTTTAATTCCATCATAACCGGATTATGGTCTGACAAAACATTAGATAAAATTTTTACTTTCTTTACCTTTAAGATAAAATCACTAGTAGTTAAAATAAAATCAATCCTAGAAAATGATTGGTGTCTATCAGAAAAGAAAGTAAACTCTTGATCCTTGCCATGTCTTTCCCTCCATATATCTAACAAATTAAAATCATCCTTAATATCAAAAAAGGATTTAGGCAAGATAGAACGCGATTGTGGAACAGATGAGATCTTTTTCTTATCCAGACCAACATCAAGAATACCATTCCAATCTCCCATTAAAATACAAGACCTATAATCCAATTGTATTAATTTTTTATGTAATAACTTATAAAATGTACCTTGTTGCTGGTTTGGAGCATATATACCCATCAAAAGAACTTTCTTCCCATCTATTAAAATTTCAATAGCTAAAAATCTACCTTGATTATCTGATTCTATTAATTTAGCTCTTATATGATTTTTAACATAAATAACTATTCCATTTTTTTTCTCTAAAGATGCTGCCACAAAATGTGTACCCAACCTATTATTTATCAAGTATTTCTGATCAGAGATTCTTATATGTGTTTCTTGTAAACAAATTACATCATTTTTACATTGCTTCAAATAGTGAAATATCTTCCTCCTTTTCTGTGGCGAATTTAAACCATTCACATTCCATGTCAAATATTTATTTGACATGAGCTATTTGTGAAAGCTTCTGTAAGGCCAGGTCCACTTCTTGCTTCTTCTTAGGCCTTGCTCCCATGGCTTCCAATGATGTCGATGCAACTTGCTTCGTATAAGTTGGCTGTACTTTTTCTCTTTGATCCGTATACTTAATAGCTTCACGTGCATGCCTTTGTTCTTTGGGTTTCTCTACATCCAAAGGTTGAAAAATATCGATACTCTGCACTGGCTGTTCAACCACAACTCCTTTATCCAAATCTTGCGTTGATATTAGTTGAGATTCCATAGGTTGTGATGATTCTGTATCTTTTACAAGGTCTGCCCTCTTAAATCTTGGAGACATAGATTTACCACCCATCAGTATATTCTCAAAGAAGTCTTTCGCTTTGGCAACTGAAGTCAAGCGATATCTATTATTCTGGAAGAAGAAAGAAAGTCCAGAAGGAGACTCCCATCTGTATTGTATCTCTCTTTTTTTAAGTTCCTCCGTCAAAAATGCATAATCTTTCCTTGATCTCAACATTTTTGGAGGTATCTCCTTCAAAACCTGTACCTCTTGACCTGCAACGCTTAGTTGTTTATTATAAGCTTTGGTAAGAACCCAGTTTCTAAATTTTCTTGTACTAAAATATATCACAATGTCTCTGGGCAAGTTTCTTTGTGCTGCTATACGTGAATTCATCCTAAATATCCGCTCAATCTGCCAGGCAACATTTTGAGCTCCGTCTTCCAGAAAAGTTGCCAAAGCATCAACAAAAATTCTTCTTAAATCCTCTTGATTCTCCTTTGGAACTTCTCTGAAACCCCTGATTCTAATAGCCATCTGCATCTGGTTGTATTGTGTCATAACAGCCTGATCCTGAAGATCACTTCTGATCTCTTCTATTTTTCCCTCCATCTGTTGTTCCATACCTTCCAACTTCTCTTCAACTCCCACAGTATAGTCCCATACCCCTTTAATGGCTTCAACAATATCTTCTCTTATCTCAATATTATGGGTTTCTATCATGCCTTTTAAATCTTTTGTCTGTTCTTCCATCTTTTCCTCCAGCTTGTCTAGCTTGTCAGTCACTGTAGATAATGCAGTAGATAATGCAGCCTGCAAATCTTTCATTGTAAGCATTTCTGGGGAGGGTTGTATAGGCAAAGAAGCTTGAGATTCTGTGGGAATCGGAGGTGCAGAGGTTGAAGAGGCAGGCAGAGTGCTTGATTGTGATTTAGAAAGCTGACCTGGGGAGGGTATAGCCGCCTTCGTTATAGCTGCCCTCTGTCTCGTCGTCATTTTAAATACTTTAATTAAAAAAAAGAAAAAATTTATTGCCAAATTTACCCCTCTTCTTACTTTCTTTTATATTCCAATTTGCGTTATAATTTAAAAAGTAAAAATTCAAATCAAAATGGTTTCTTCGGCTATACTTCCGAGAGAGGAAGAGAAAATTCGTTTTCACTTTCCACCACTTTCACTCCGCAAAAGAAACTATCGCCATTTTGAAAGAGTTATGTTGATTTTGAAAAGTTTTAAGTACATAGGCAGAAACAAAATAGCAAAATACTTGCGATTCACAAAAGACTCCTGTATTCACTCCGTCTGTAGAAAGCTTCTATTATTTCTTTCTTGAAAGCAGAGGCGGTTGCGACGTCTTTTTCTGTCAGCCGACAGAAGCGTCTCTGGGCAGGAGCATTTCAAGTGCCTAGGGAGCACACCCTCTTTATCCCTGAAAATTTTTTCCAGGGATTTTAGAGGGGCTCAACCTTGCTCTTGATGCTCTTCACCTCTTCTTCGCCCGAAGAGGGGATTTTTCACCGCAAAAAACAACATTTGGCCTCATTGTTGATCACTCTTCATCGGGGAGGGGGAAGCATGACAACGCTGTTTCCCTCACCATAAATCCACAAGTCCAAGCTCCATGCTGCCCCTCTCCATCACCCACAACCTCCGGCTGTCTTCCCAGAACAGCTGACCAGCAAAATGGGGGAGGGGGGGCGCCGAACTCTTCCCTTTTACGGCGGCCACCTACGCCTCTCAGCTGCCCACCATATGGTGGTAGTAGGGAGGGGGTGGTAAGGGGAGGGGAAGGGACCAAGCCATTTCCCATCACAGATAGTCTTCCGAGAAACAGGAGCCTCTCCACAGAGATACAAAAGCCTCATCCGAGAAACAAAAGCCTCTCAATGGTCCTCTCACCCTTCCACAGATCGCTTGTTCACACAATAGGAGGAGGGAGGGGGAAGCTGCTTCCAAACTCTTCTCCCTCACGATGGACTCTCATCCAAACTCCCAAACTGGCTCCACACTCCATCAAGGCCAAAAGGGGGTGGAGCACGCCGTCACAATCCCCCGACTTTGTTCGCTCATTCCGGAAAAGAGGAAATCAACGAATGTGCCTCTGGAAAGCCAAGATGTTCCGCTGCCAGAATCCCCGGGGTCCTAGATGTTTCTCGAGCCCCCCGGGGAGGTCTCTAGCCATCCCCCATCAGACGCCTGGCTACTCCTACAGAGATGCGTCCACCATCTTGCGCATGCTCTATTCCTTATGTGCCATAAGGAAAAGGATTACTACAGAACAAGGAGCCAATTCTACCCCAAACTGTCAAATTGACTTTCAGATCACATCTGATTATTCTACAAACCAAAACATGCCAGAAGAGGAACTAAGGGAGATTAAAGAGGAATTTGCTACAATGAAAGAGATTTCCACAGACCTAAGAGCCAGAAACTCTCTTTTAAATCTTAAAATTGACTCTCAGACTACATTTGACTATTCTACAAACCAAAATATATTAAAAGATGACCTCATTGAGAATACAGAGGAACTTATTTTACTTTATAAGCATCTTATCTATATTCCTGAGGATCAGAAAAAGCAAAGATTGAGATTTGAACCTTTAAAGCAGTGAGGCTTCAAGGATAAGAGAAATAGAGGTCCAATGCAGAGGACAGGAGGCCTCTTACTGTCTCAAATGGTATTACAAGTAACAAAGAGAGACCTATCAGATGAAAGGGAAGTTTTGTTGTGGAAACCTTCTTGGCATAAAAAGAAGCCTAAAATAAGACTGAAAAGAGAAACTTAAAACTATATATACTAGATTTAAGGCATTTTAGAACTATGGATTGATTTAAGGACTAAGCTTTTGAGTTAGAAGTAAGAAAAATGGGTGACTATTAGAATATATACATTAAATAGAGTAAGAATGTATTTTTTTGGAATAATAGATTTATTTGTATGAAAATTATCATGTAATGGAATGAAGAAAACTGAAGAGATGCTTTAGATTGGGATTGAACTAATAATTAATTGATGTTATTTTAATAAGATAATGTGTTTGTTTGATAATATGGAGGTTATTAGGTTTGATAATTAATTGGATGAAATCAGTACCTTGTCTAATGGACTTAAAGGATTTAAGGTTGATATTACTTTGTTAGTTTAAAGAAATTGATTGATTGATGGATTAGATATGTATAGGATAGATCAAGATTTTAAGTGGCAGATATTAGTGGAAGACGAAAAAAATAAGATTTATGATAAAATTAAGGAATTAGGATATATTCGGAAGGGATACCTGAACTGGAAATGTGGTTATTTAAAATTAAATTTGATTATGGTATTGTAATTGCATAAAGCTTTAAAACAGGTTTAGGATTAATAGAAATTTAAGTTAGAAATAGATTATTTTTAATATATTAAGCTATTTGAGGGAAATAGAGAGAGAATACTTGATGTACTGATTGAATTATTTATATATGTTTTGTTTTTGGATTTTTGATTACCCCAGTACCATGGTGTGTCTCGAGCACTTTGTCTTAAGAATTAAAAAACCAATAACATTTGTTTTAAAAAAAAAGACTTGTGGACTTCAACTCACTGGAATATAAGAAGGAGGGGGAGATAATTAGAGTTTCAAAATTCCGTTATTATTGCTAATCTCAATAAAAATAAAGTCTTCTTGGGAAATTGATTTCCTGGTCTGGATTATCCAGTACCTTATTATTTGGATAAAAGATACTTTGAGGTCTCTCTGGGGGCTACCAATCCAGCAGGACTGGCGCAGAAGACTAGAACAATACTCAACTGAATGAGCAACAGATTCTGCAAATGCAGAATATGGGCTTAGTATATCTTAAAGAAAGTGAAAAATTACTAAAGAAAGAAAACGCACAGTTTAATAACTTGTTTCCAACCAAGAAGTCTAGCCATCATAGTTGTGGCACACAATTTAAATTTGTTTGTTGCCCAAGAAATGTATTGGTTCATATCCATGGAAATTCTCAGTCATCCAGGTCATGGCTGTCTCAAAGGCAACAGGACTGAGGTTGAGAGACAGGAAGTATATTCCCAGGTGCAGTAAGATGATCTTTATTGTATTGTATTGGTTCTTCCTTTTCAAAACACAATCCAAGGCTCTAAATTTACTCCTTCAATATTTCTCAACCTTGGCTACTCTACGATGGGTGGACTTCAATTCCTGGCTGGGGAATTCTGGGAGTTGAAATCCACCCCTCATAGAGTAGCCAAAGTCGAAAAACATCAACTTCATCCTTAGCCATCAATCACATTTAATATTTTCCCCCTGCAAATTTGAGGAAATGGGAATAAGATTCTCATTTTTTAAAAAAAAAATCATTTTTCAGAATGCCTTTTCAACATCACCTGAAATTTTGCAAAGTTTCAGCAATCGGCTTCTGCGAATTTATTAAAAAATAAATATCTCTAGCTTATGGAAGATCACCAAAATCTTCTGAAGCTTTAAAGGCGCTTGTAAAATTTCAGTCATTTAAAAAAAAATCAACCTTTTTCTCTTGAAGTGTTTTTGGCAGCTCTTGCATTCTGATCCCTAAGATAAAGGAAAATCAAAGCGTGCACATTTAGTGAGCCTCAAAAGGCTCCTTTATGTGCTTAAGTGAATAGGATTACCTCCCAGGGGATGTGTCTGAGTTTTCTCTATAGAGTAGCTTTGTCCTATTCATCTTCATCCTTTTTGCATCTATAAATTTCCACAATGTGGGTTATGGTGGAGTCTTCTCTGGATTCAGGTAGTCCTCAACGTACAATCACAACTGCAACCAGAATTCCCACTGCTAAGCAAGTGATTAAGTGAGCCACAGCTGATTTTTCAAGCTTTGGGGGGGGGGAATGGTTGTTAAGCGAAATTCCAGTTATCAAGTGGATCATGTGTCAAACAGCAGGAAAATCAGGAAATTCAGGCAGTTCAAATGAGTATAAAAGATTTATTGCAAGTTTTAGCTCTCTACAGCAGGGGTCCCCAACCCCTGGTCCATGGACCAGTACCGGGCCATGGCCTGCCAACAACCAGTCCGCACAAACAAGCAAAGCCGCATCTTTGGGATGTAGGCAGCACACAAAACCATGTCCCCTTTGGTCCACGGAAAAACCTTTCTCCATGTAACCGGTCCCTGGTGCCCAAAAGGTTGGGAACCTCTGCTCTACAAAAATTTGACCAACAGTCAAGGGAAACAAGCGGGAGATAAGGAAGGCATTGAACGTGAGTTTGACTTAGATCTCTTGTGGGCACGCAGGGACTCTGACTTATGACACGTTGGACCCCCTCCCTTGGGCTCAGCCTGCTCATCTCCTGCATCATGTGGTTGTGAAGCAAATCTGACTTCCCTCATTGATTTTACTTGTCAGAAGCTGGTTGGGAAAGTCACAAATGCAATCACATAACTCCCAGACACTGCAACCATTGCAAAAGCTTGCTGGTTGCAAAGCATGACCGTGTGGATGCTGTGATGATTATAAGTGTGAGGACCAGTAGTAAGTCACTTTTTTCAGTGCCATTGTAACTTTGAATGGTCCCTAAACAAATGGTTGTAAATCAGGGACTGTTTTTTTTTTTACAATTTTGCAAGCAATTCTGGGAAATTTTACTACTTTGAAGGATGACATACAAATGTTTTAATAATTGTATGCGCTTTTAAGGATGGGCAAGGTTCACCATAGATTTGTTTTGTTCCAAGAAAAGGACTTACAATTACTATTTACACCCAAGAGTGTGGCATGTGAACAGATTAGGAGAAAGAAAGAACACGTTAAGATAGATGACCGTGCTCTAAGTTGCAGGGTTTTAATTACCCGCCTGTTAATTCAAGTAGAATTAGAATGGATTATTAGATAGCCTGCATCTTATGGGTAGTGAATAACTGTGTTTTATTACCATTACAATTGCTTGTTTTTGATTAGTGTCTCATGCTTAAGCTGGCTTTGTAATTGACATGACTGATGAAGGAGCACACGTAAGCCGTGTTTATTTATTATTGCTATTTGACCAGACTCTTCTGAGCTTGGAAGTTATATTATTTTTAACAATGCAGTATATGCCATCTCCTACCTAGGTACTGCAATAAATAGACCCAAAGCTACTCTTCAAAAGATGATCAAAGATTAGCTGTCAACCTTCAAGGTCACAAGAAGATCATCTAGAACCTGCCTGCCTACTTGATTACAACTTCCTTAACAATCTCCTACACACAAACCCAGAGATTTCTGCTTACTGATATATTATTGGGAGACACTGACCGGATTTATATATCACAACAATGCAGGATTTGTACAAGCCACTGTCTTAGTTCACATACCCCAACTGAACAAGTCACCTTTTTACTTAGTGCAGGGTTTGAACTCAGTTAAAAAATGCAAGATTTTGTATCAAATAGCAGCAGAATGAAATTCGATGCATTCATGGCACACACAGAGAGAAGGTAAATGAAAACACTGTAGTCCTCACTTTCTTCTAGGCACAAGCAAATAATTTTTAATCCCACCATTATGTTTTTGATAACTCAAGGTGGCAAGCATACCTAACACCTCTTCCTCCTATTTTCCCTACATCAACCCTGTGAAGTAAGTTGGGAGAGGGGGGGGGACTGGCCCAAAGTACGCGGTCAGCTTTCATGCCTAAGGCAAGACTAGAACTCACAGTCCCCTGGTGATACATGCCTAAGTGGGAGTAGAACTTCCAGTCTCCTAGTGATTGGCCCAAAGTCACTCAATTGGCTTTCATGCCTAAGGTGGGACTAGAACTCACAGTCTCCTGGTTTCTAGTCACTAGACAAAACACACCCTGGCAATGGAGTGGGTTTTTACTGCTTTCTGAGTTAGACCACATCAGGAAACAGATTCCAACACATATACTGGAATTCTACTGATATAGGCTATGATTACACTATCTTGAAAGCTTGACGGAGTTTCCCTTCCCTCTCTCTTATACCAAAGAGAATTAAGGTAAAATCAGTTTAGGACATGATTTACAATTGGGGTGGCATGCTTTTTTATGGTATGGAAAAATAGAATTCATAAATACTTTCAAAATCATGTTGTAAGAAATGCATTATTAACAGTATGGGAAAAAATTAAAGCTAAAATTTATACCAAAATTCCAGGGTGGCTGTCAACAATGGAGGCATTTATACATCCGAATTTAGTGGACTTTGAGAAAATATGGACATATAAAGATATTTTAGATACTTATGGAAAATTAAAACCCAAACAAGAATTGGAAAACTTAGGAATTAAGTTATCTTGGTGGGCACATTTACAGATATTAAATAGATATGAAAAAGATGTAAAATTTTTTGGATTTTATAAAGATCAAAATGCATTTGATAAGATTTTGTTGACCTCAGATGAGAAATTGATTAGGAAAATGTATAATTTTTTGTTAATTCTAGACATGGAAAGTGAACAAGTGAAAGAAACAATGATAAGATGGGCAAAAAATTTTGGTTATAACATAGAATTAGAAAAATGGCAAATGTTATGGGAGAGAAATTATAAACTGACAATGTCTACTTCATATAAAGAAAACTTGTACAAAATGTTTTATAGATGGCATCTCCCACCAGCAAGACTAGCAAGAATGTTTAAAAATATGTCAGATAAATGTTGGAAATGTAAACATAATATAGGCTCGTATTATCATATTTGGTGGACATGTGGGAAGGCAAAGGTTTATTGGAAAAATATTCATATGTGGTTAGAAAAAATATTGGATGAACAGGTGAATTTTAAACCTGAACTCTTTTTATTAGGCATTATGCCTGAAAAGATTAATAAGCAGAAATTATATTTAATTTTACATATTACTACGGCAGCAAGAATAATTTTTGCACAATATTGGAAAAATGAAGCTCCACCACAAGAAGAAATAATCAGGAAGATTTTGGACTGTGCAGAAATGGACAGATTAACCATGAGGCTAAAAGACAAAGAAGATACGGACCATTATCAAACTTGGAACTTATTTTATATTTGGTTAGAGAAAAGAAACAAGGATTTCGAATTGAATATGTATTAGTTTGGCTAATTCCAGACAACTTGTTGATTGGAAAAATTTGCATATATGGGGGGGAAAAATAAAACCAATAAAATAAAAAAATAAATAAGGTAAAATCAGTTTAAAATTAAGTTTAAAATTAAGTTTCTTTCTATCATTCTCTTCCTTTTGAGGGCTTAAGTGATATTTTGTTAACTACTACCTTCCATTTCCAAGATCATCTCGGTGGTTCACTAGAATAGGTTTCACGATGTTCCTGATCTCACCTCCGTTCTTGGATAGTGTGCCACTCTATTCCTGGAAATGCAATATAGCCAATGAAGGATCAAAACAAATAAATTGAAGGATGCTAACAGAATCCCATCAGGCAGCTGCAATGGAGCAAATTAGATGCAGACACTCTGGCAATCTCAAAAAAATGTGGACTACAATTCTCATAGCCTTTTGCCGCAGGCGGTGTTAGCTGGGAAAGCTGAGGGTCAATGCTTCTCCAAAACTCCAGGTTGGCAGAACCATCAACAAATGCCTTCTGCCAAGAAGCTTTGGAAGGAGAAACAAGAAATATTGATTCTCTCCAACTTAAAAAAAACCCTCCATCCAACAGTCAGATAATTTAGCAAAACCTCCAGTGAAAAAAAAGAGAGATGAGAAGTTCATTGTTTAGACACCTAAATTCTACAGCTGTTTGTGGTTTTCTGGAGCTGGTTAATTTTCTTGATGTTTCCTTCTTGATAATTATCTAGGGTTTCTATTTTGCACAGCCTCACGTTTACATTCATCTGTGAAAACGGTAGAACCTGATTCTGTATTGGCCCTTGAATGGAGCCCTTGTAAGGTAAGATTCAGAAAGAAGTGGACTCACTCAAAACGAGGCTGAGAGCCAGTGTAGTATAATGCTTAAGATTTTAGATTTGGATCAAGAAAAACCTAACTGTAACCCTAATGCTGATTCTACTCAATCATAGACCCCATTGGGCTTAGTCCAAGCTACTTCATAGGATTTGGGAGGAATAGAAAAAAAATGCAATTGTAACTAATAGGACAAGAGAGTTGGAAGGGACCTTGGGGGTCTTCTAGTCCAACCCTCTGCTCAAGCAGGAGACCCTATATCAGTGATGGTGAACCTATGGCACTAGTGCCAGAGGCAGCACTCGGAGCCCTCTCTATGGGCATGCATGCTGTCACCCTAGCCCCGCCTCCCCCTGTAGCCCCCTCCTCACCAGCAGCCCCCCCCCGGAGAAGAATCACCTCCGGGTGCAGCCCGGGCAAAGCTGCACAGCCAAGCACATGGCAACTGGGCAGCAGATGATGTTGCGAGGTGCAGTGGAGGGTGTGGCCACCATGGCACTGCAGGGCCACCTGGGCGATCTGCGGCATGCCATGGATGGCCCTGAGGGTGGGAGGGGTGAGGGCGGAGCAGGGCGGGAGCGGGCAGGTGGAGCAGGGGCGGGCTGGTTTTTGGGCACTCAGTCTCTAAAAGGTTCGCCATCACTACCCTATATCATTCCAGACAAGTAGTTGTCCAATCTAAAAAAAAAAATTAAAGCTAACAGTAAAGTGTGTTTCAATTTTTTTTCAAGGTTTATATCTTTTCCACTCCCCTTCTTTAAAAAAGAAGTTCCTTCTTCCACCATTATATTTACATCAAATCTGGGCAAATCTCTTTCCTATCTTCCTTTAATAGTGTGTGGGAATGACCTTGAGGGTGGGGGAAGAGATGCTGCCTAGGAAAGAGTCAGATAAGTGGGAGCATAGCCCACAGATGTATAGTGGGCAGAGTAAGATGTTCAGGAGGGACCCTCCCTAAGTTATGAGGCCATAAAGTTAACAGCCAAAGAACTGCATATTCAGACTAGCTAGATTCTGTTAAGGTAGCTTTACAGTACAGTAAAATTAGCTTAACTAGTCATGCTTCATGACTATTCTATCTTGTAAACCTGACATCTCCTGTCTCTGCCAGCCCTGTTTTCCAGGTTTTCCCCATAGCCTCTGCAACCTTGGAGCTAGCTAAGAGGTCTAAAGTGTAAGGCAAGATGCTGTATGCTGCCACACAAAAATGAGACATGAGTAATGGGGAAACAAACGTCAACCAAGTCAAATGAAAAGCCGAGGGAGTTGCTGCTCCCACCCAGCAAGCCCCCAAGGGGGTTAGAGACACAAACAGATTCTTGTTCAAAATGGATTTTTTGCAAGCAAAAATCCTTCCAACGGTGAGTCTTCCTAGGAAGACAACCGGCAGCCTCCTTAGCATGTTGTACAATGTCTGCCAGTGCTAGCATTCATTTCAATCAGGGGCAGGTCCCAAAAATTACAGTTCAGAGTCACCAAGTGATTTCTTATTCAAGGAAGTCTGTGGAGACAGAGGGTATCAAAAACAGACAGCTACAGTTGTATGGTCAAACCATCATCTTAAATTTCTTTCGGCCACCACCATCCCATAATAGTCCACAAATTGTCTTAATCCCAATGAAAAGCTGGGCTGGAGGTAATCCTTGACATATGACAAAAACTGAGCCCCGAATTTCCATTGCTAAGCCAGACAGTTAGTGAGTTTTGCTCCATGACTTCTTTTTTGCCACATTTGTTAAGTGAATCACTGCAGTTGTTAAATGAATTATGTGGTCTTTAAGTGAATCTGGCTTCCTACATTGACTTTGCTTTATCAGAAGCCAGCTGGGAAGTTCACAAATGGTGATTACATGACCCAGGACAGTGCAACCATCATAAATACATGCCAGATGCCAAGCACACGGATTCTGATCACATGATGGCTGTAAGTGTGAGTCATAAATCATAAGTCACTTTTTCCCATTCACTTCAAACAATCACTAAACTAATGGTTGTAAGTTGAGGACTACTTTATATGTATTTTTTTCTAAACAGAAAACGGGCATGGAAAATTACCTTGCAACCGGCTTCCCTCCAGCAACTGTCTCCTGCATACATTTACTCAGCAAAAACCTAACCCCCAAGTGCTAAGTAAATCAATGCAGCTGGTAATATTTAATTGGGGACAAGGAGAGACTGGGTTTGGTTTGTTCTTTACTACCGTAATGGGAGAACAGGATGTTACAAGCAGAGACAAGCGTCCTCATTTTCACCCAGGAAATTCTGATCAGGGCAAGAAACATCAGTACAACCTCTGCTCAGAGACATATAAGATGAATGGTGAACATAGGAGCCGAGCAGGCAGAGCACAGCTTGTAAGATAAGATAATCTTTATTGTCATTTTTTTACTGTGGGCACAACAGCACACATCAAAAATGAAATTTAGTTGCCCACTGTCAAAGTGAAACACATACGTGACACACACCTAAACATACTATGTACAACATATGTATAGACCCACACCTCTACATATACATAGCAAATTAATATTAAATATTGTCCATCTTGAGTATATAACTGAAGGAGGAAGCTTGAGAGTTCGCAAGGTTAATGCTGTATGGAATAAAACTGTGGCTGAATCTGGATGTTCTGCTTTGGATACCACGAAGCCTCCTCACAGAAGGTAACAAGGAAAAAAAGGTCGTGAAGAGAATGCGTAGTGTCCCAGATAATCTTACGGACCCTGCTCAAGCAGCGCTTCTGTGCTATGTCCTGGATGGGAGGGAGGGAACTGCCAATGATCTTTTCGGCCATTCTCATATGAGATCTGTTCTGTTCTTTGCATTGATAAGGCATTGAAACGAGGCAGGAGTAACAACAGATGCTTCTTTATTTCAGCTTTAACAGAACAACACAAAATGGCTCCACTCCCTTTTATACCTTCTGCAGAGAACAGCGTCAGCCAATAAATGCAATGTATTTTCCCACTCTGCGCATGCTCAATAGGCTGGAGACAGCCTGTCTGGCCCGGGCAGGTCACATGGTCTGCCCAGGTCTCACTGCAGCTTCCTGCACCTGCTCTGTTAATCACAGGCCCAGGACATAACAAGATCTGTTTCATTTTCCTGCTTTACTAGAGCTTAAAACTCAGAAGCAGGCACAAAAGTCACTTATTTTATATATATAGAAAGGCCTTATCTATTTATTTATTCTGTGCTGAAGTTTGCATTACAAGTAGTCCTCCACTGACGACCATAAGGGAGCCTGCTTTTACCGTTGTAATTCATGATGGTTGTAATGCAGGTCATCACGTGATGGACCTGATTTTACAATTTTATTTTGCAGCAATTGTTAGGCCTGGAATCTAAAACATATCAAGAAAGGCTGCAGGGACTTCCGGTTCCAGATCGTGGCGCCTCTAGCTGCACGATGAGACTCGTCTCCTCATTTGGCTAGCTTCCCTCCGCCAGTAGACCCTTATGCGGGTCGAAAGTCGCCCTGGAGGGTGCGAATACTGTCGAGGAGGCTGTGCTCGGCTGCAGAGGAGCGGCGGCTTCTCCAGCTGTCCGAGCTAACTCTGAGGGCCGACGGAGAAGAAGATCGGCCAGTAAAATGGCCGATCACCTAGCCGCACCAACCGCAAGTCAAAAGAACAACCAAGCATGAAGAACCACCATGATCAATTCGGGTGAGACCTTTCCTTCTCTCGCTATCCTGACTTTTCCTGTAAAGAGTTTCTATTTTCCTTTATTAAGAAAGCGACGGCTGCCTATACGAAAAGAAGAGCTAAAAAGAAAAAGATTAATAATTTTTGTGTGTGTGGTTGTTTTTTCTATTATTGGGCTTCTGTTGGGTGAATTTCAGGGGAAAAGAAGAAAAAAGGGACATTGTTACTTTGTTTTTCTTTTTAATTTGATAATGTTGGAGATACTTTTCTTGTTAATTTTTTTAAAAAAAAGAGAGAGAAAACCTTTTTTTCTTTAATTTTATTAACTTGGGGGGGGAGAAAGACTTTATAGTCCACTGAGGACATCTGGTGGCGAAAAGCGAAATTCTAACTGTACTTCTCTCTATTATTTGAAGAGGGATTGGATTTCATGTGATAATAAAAAAGAAAAGATAACTTGACAGCTGGGTGGTGAAGCTGGCTATTAGACCTTTGGAGGCGGACATTTGTGGATCTTTTGCAAGTAGTCTCTAATAAAGGAATAGGCAACTCTACCACCAAAATGGATGAAAGTTATCCACATCTTGACTATGACTTAATACTGGAAAAAATATTAGAACTTACGGAAGATTTCAAAACTTATTGGAAATCTTGGAGAAAATCTAAAGATGCCACCTTGGAACCTCACATCGACCCTCCAATAATGAACCACATTATGGAACAAAGAACAATAGAAGATGAACAGAGTAATCCTGAACAGGCCTACATATAACTTAAAGAGACAGAGACACTATACTTACAACCCAATTGTGAATCTACACTAAGAGAAAATGTGGAAACCATTGAATCAACTAATTTTACACAACGTCACCTACAACTGATGGACAACTTTGATGACCAAGAAGTAACTGTAATTGACTCAGTTCAACTACCAAAAATAACAAAGATTGACATTCAGACACAATCCTTTGGAAATTACAATAAAGCGGAAAGGGAAAGAAAATTTGTTCAGTTTGAATTGGTTAGAAATTTTGGTAATCAAATCTTGAGGTTTGATAATCGAAAAGCTTTATTATGGGAACCAAATTGGCATAGAAAGAAAGCTAGAGTTAGGTTTAAATGTGACATAAAATGTTACTTGACGGGTTAAAAAGGCTTTAGAAATTTTGTCTGATTTAATAACGAATGAAGGATGTAAATTTACTGTTATCATGGTCGATAATTATTTGAGGGAGTAAATTTTTTCAGGGGACAAAAAGACCTTATAGATGTAGATTGATGAAATGATTGAATATATATTTTTAAAAATAGAAATGTATTTTTTGGGACTTACATTGTAATTTTAAATATGATAATTATGTTGTAATAGAGAAAGACAGTATGTCTGATTTAATTAGGAATGAAAGATGAGAATTTCCTGATATTATAGTTGATAAGTATTTGAAGATGTAAACTTTATCAAGGGCTTAAAAAGATTTTCTATAGATGTAGACTGATGAAATGATAGAATGTATTCTTAAAAATAGAACTGTATCTATTGGACTTATATTATTATTTTAAATATGATAACTATGTTGTAATAGAGAGAGAGGAAGAGCTATTTGTGATAGGGGAAAAATCAGTCTCAATGAATGATCTTTTATTAAGGATACCTGAAATCCCAACTATATACATACTAAAATGTAATTGGAGTATGACAACTGTAATTAGTAAAGCTTAAAAACAGGATATAGATTATAATTGCATGTGATTGATGATTTTTCTTTGATTGAACTTTACTTAAAACTGTATTAATTTTAATAAGCAATACTATATTTAAGAAACAGAGAGGAAATTTTTGATAATTAATTTGAACTATATTTATATGATTTTGTCTTTGAATGATTGGACATCCTGACCACCACGTTGTGTCCTAAGCTTTTGGGAAAAAATGGAAAAAACCAATAAAACTTTTTATAAAAAAAAAAAAGAAAGGCTGCAGGAACTGGGTATGGCTAGTCTAGAGAAAAGGACTAGGGGGGACATAACAGCAATATTCCAGTATTTGAGAAGCTGCCACAAAGAAGAGGGGGGTCAACTTATTTTCCAAAGCACCTGAAGGCAGGACAAGAAACAATGGATGAAAACTAATCAAGGAGAGAACCAACCTGGAATTAAGGAGACATTTCCTGACAGTGAGAACAATTAACCAGTGGAACAGCTTGCCTTCAGAAGTTGTGGGTGCTCCATCACTGGAGGCTTTTAAGAAAAGACTGGATAGCCATCTGGATAGCCACTGTCTGAAGTGGTATAGGGTCTCCTGCTTGAGCCCAAGTCCAGGTTGGGCTAGAAGATCTCCAAGATCCCTTTCAGCACTATTCTGATTGAAATCACTATGATAGTTAAATGGATCCACAGTTATTAAACAAACCCATTGTTTGCTATGAAGTGTTTTTTCTCAAAACCTAGAAGTAAATGCCAGGTTTCAGCAAAATCATCATAAATTGCAGTCATGTGACCTCGGGATGCTGTAGTCATAAATGCAGGCTGGTTGCTGAGCACTCGCAATGCAGTCATGTGACCATGGGGGAATTGGCTGTTAGAACCAGATAATAAACCTTTTGGTGAGGGGGTTCTGCTGTAAATGAATGGTTGATAAACTGCTATGCCACTAAGTCAAGGACTATATGCTGTTGTTTTTTAATCCACCTTCTGAGATCCACAATGGAAGGTGGTCATATAACAATATAGAGACATTAGCAACGAGGCTGGAGCTAATTTTGTTCCCTAGTTTTCACTCATGCAATTTGGGAGAAGGATATTTATAGAGCAAAAAAAGAAAAGAAAAAAAAGTGCAAAAAGAAGAAAAAGAATAGCGGGAAAATGGAAAAGAAAGAAAGCAGATATTAAAAAGCAGCTTTCTATCCTTTTACAGCGGTTTTAAGTACAATTTTAAACTAACCTCTCTCTCTAAAGCCATGCCGTGACTCTCTTCCTTCTACAATCAATTCTCTCTAATCATCAAAACTATAAATGCTAAGTCTATTTTTTTCCCAAGAATTCATTTTCAGCTGAAGGACTAAGCTCTTTTTCAGACACTACCATTATAAACGTTTGAGCCGGAACGGTGAGGCGAGGCTTGAGCGGGACCGCAGCAGGCCGAGAGGACGCCCTGGAGGACACCATGGAGGACGCTGACTTCGACAACAAGCCCATGGTGCTCCTGGTCGGCCAGTATTCCACTGGCAAGACCACCTTCATCCGGCCAGCAACTACGGCGTCTCGGTGCTGAGCAACGCTTCGGGCAGTTGGAACTCTGCCCGCCTCCCCGAGCAACCGCCAAGCTGGAAGACTGGTGGAAAGGAGAGGAAGGAGAGCCCCGGAGGAAACCAAGATATCAGCAAGGCACTCTTTTTGGGGGGGCCTGGCGGAGCTCTGCAGCCAGCCAAAGACGGGAAAGCCAAGGCAAAGGCCGAGCCGAACCGAGCCGGGAGACGCCAGAGCGAGCGAGCGGGAGCAAGAATGCGGCTCGTCCCCCGAGCTTCCTCCGACCTTCTTCCGAGCTTCCTCCTCTCTCTGTCACGCCAAGCGGCCCCAGCTCTGAGCGAGCTCTGGAGAACAAGAAACTCCTCAGCTGGTGCAACGCCGCCGCATCGGAGGAGCCACAGCAGTTGCTGCCTTGGGGGGTGAGGTCTCGGTTGTGGGGAAGAAGAGCCCTCCGGGCTTGCTCCGTCGGCTGGGTGCCTCCCACTAAACTGTAAAACCCCGCAGGTGAAGCCTTTCCGTCGCTGCTGCCATTATGTCGGCGGGCTTCTCCTTCGGAGCCAGCACATTGGCTTCCGTTACGGCAGCTGTTGCGGGCACCGGTGGGGGAGGTGGCGGCGGGGGTTTTTCTTTTGGAGGCACCCTGAACTTATCCGAAGGCCTTAACTTTGGGACGTTGAGTTCCACAGCTACTGTCATTACTGTCATTACAACTACTCCTTCTGTGGGTTTTGGTTCTGGACTTTTTAGCTCGAAACCTACCACAGGTTTTACCTTAGGAGGGATTAATACAGGAACAGCTATAATTATTGCGGCAGGATTAACATCAGGCACGCCTGTTTCTACTACTACTCCCACCACGGGCCTTAGTTTGGGTTTTAGTAAACCTGCTGGATTAGCCACCTCGTTTGCTCCAGCTTTTACTCCAGCTTTTACTCATACTTTTTCTGGACTTCAATTATCTTCTGCCCTTGCTTCTGCTCCAGCAGCTGGTTCTTCTGGTTTTGTATTGAATTTGGGAGTCACCACGGCTCCAACTATAACAATTCTAACTGTATCCATAGGACTTTCTCTGAGGGGAGCCCTGACTGGTTTAGGAGGAACACTATTCCCAAATGCAAACACAATTACAACAGGGATTGGACTAAATTCTTTTAATTTTTATCTGTTTAAATTTTAATTACTCAATGTTTTTAATACTGTTTTGATTTTATTTATTTTTTCTTGATGCTATGGATGATGTGGGGGGGATTGATTGTGGAGTGAATCGGGCTGAATGGATGGGTGGTTGTGTGGATTGGATGGATTGTGGACTTGTGATAAATGGAAGGGCCGACCTGTCTGCATTTGCGGAAGCTAGAGAAGTGGAGGAGCCTTGCTCTGAGGGATCAGAGGGCCAGTCTATACCGGTCTTATGGGGAAGAGGCAGATATGACGGGAGGCCTGGGGTAGGCCGCTCTTGGGGAACAAGGCCTCGCTGCCTGAAAGCGATCTCTTGTTCCGGCCCCTTGAACCTCTCCCAGTGTACTAGTAATGAGTGAAATCCGGACCCTGGACTCAGGCTGCTGCTGCTCAATGCCAGGTCAGTGGTAAATAAAGCTCTCCTCATCCGGGACTTAATTCTGGATGAGGAGGCCGACCTGGCATGTGTGACTGAGACCTGGCTGACCCCAGAGGGAGGAGTTCCCCTATCTGAGATGTGCTCAGCTGGGTTTCAGGTATGGCATCAGCCGCGACCCCAGGGAAGGGGGAGAGGAGTGGCGATTATATCTAAGGAGACACTCGGGCTGCGCAGACTCGCTGCTACTGAAATATCAGGTTGTGAGTCCCTCCTTATGAGGCTGGACCTCGGTGTACAGGTGGGTCTGTTGCTTACGTACCTGCCTCTCAGCTGCGTTTCCACAGCCCTGGCCACGCTACTCGAGGAGGTAGCCGGGTTGGCAGTTGAGTTCCCCAGACTTATTGTCTTGGGGGACTTCAACATGCCGTCACTCGGTGAGTCCTCTGGGTTGGCGCAGGACCTCATGGCCTCCATGGCAACCATGGACCTGACACAAGTAATTGAGGGCCCAACCCATGAGGGGGGACACACAACTGACCTGGTTTTTCTCTCGGAACAGTTGAGGTATGATCTGAAACTAAGGGGCTTAGAAGTGCTGCCCATGTCATGGACAGATCATTTTCTGCTGTGGCTTGAGTTTACGACAACAATCCTCTCTCGCAGGGAGCCAGAACCGATTAAATGGTTCTGCCCCAGACACCTGATGGACCCTATTGGCTTTCAAAGGGCGCTTAGGGAATTGCCGGATTCGCTCGTACACAGTTCGGCGGAGTCCCTAGTGACGGCCTGGAATACAGCCACTATGGGGGCTCTAGACTGAGTTGCGCCGTTGCGACCTCTCTGTGGTAGCAGACCCAGGAGATCGCCTTGGTTTACTGAGGAACTCAAAGGGATGAAGCACCAGAAGAGACGTTTAGAGAAGCAATGGAGGGAAAGCAGATCCGAATCTGATCGAACCAAATTGAGAGCTTATATTAAGACCTATTTGGAAGCGATCACTACGGCAAGATCTCAGTATCTTTCCACATTGATCGCGTCTGCGGAATCTCATCCAGCTGCCCTGTTTAGGGTGACTCGCTCTCTCCTTGATGCGGGGAGGAGGGAGGAACCTTTGCAGGGCAATGCCGAAGAATTTAACATCTTTTTCGCAGACAAGGTCGCTCAGATCCGGGCTGACTTGGACTCCAATTGGAATGCAGTGTCGGCTGACAATGAGTCAGTCGAGATGACAGAGGCCCGTCTTAGTCCTGTTGAATGGGAGGAGTTTGACCTGGTAACTCCTGATGATGTGGACAAGGCCACTGGAGCTGTGAGTTCGGCCACCTGTTTACTGGACCCGTGCCCCTCCTGGCTGGTTTCAGCTAGCAGGGAGGTGACACGGAGCTGGGTCCAGGCTGTTGCTAACGCTTCATTGAGGGAGGGGTCCTTTCCAGCTCCCTTAAAGGAGGCCCTTGTGCGCCCCCTCCTCAAGAAGCCTTCCCTGGACCCAGCAGTTTTAAATAATTATCATCCAGTCTCCAACCTTCCCTCTTTAGGGAAGGTTGTTGAGAAGGTGGTGGCACTCCAACTCCAACGGTCCTTGAATGAAACTGATTATCTGGGCCCTCAGCAGTCTGGGTTCAGGTCGGGTTACAGCACGGAAACTGCTTTGGTCGCGCTGACCGATGATCTCTGGCAGGCCCAGGATAGAGGCTACTCCACTATCCTGGTGCTTCTTGACCTCTCAGCGGCATTCGATACCATCGACCATGGTATCCTTCTGCGCCAGTTGGAGGGGCTTGGAGTGCGGGGCACCGTTTTACGGTGGTTCACCTCCTACCTCTCTGGCCGGTCGCAGTAGGTGTTCGCAGGAGGTCAGAGATTGGCTCCGAGGCCTCTTCCATGTGGAGTCCCTCAGGGGTCTGTTCTCTCACCTCTGCTTTTTAATGTCTACATGAAGCCGTTGGGTGAGATCATCCGTCGACACGGGGTGAGTTATCATCAATATGCTGATGATACTCAGCTTTATATCTCTACCCTGCGTCATTACAGCGAAGCAGTGGAAGTGATGAACCGGTGCCTGGAGGCTGTGGAGGTCTGGATGGGTACCAACAGGCTCAGACTTAATCCCGACAAGACGGAGTGGTTATGGGTTCTGCCTCCCAAGGACAATTCCAACTGTCCGTCCATTACCCTGGGGGGAGAAGTTTTGTCTCCCTTGGAGAGGGTTCGCAACTTGGGTGTCCTCCTCGATCCACAGCTAAGTCTAGAACATCATTTTTCGGCTGTGGAGAATTTGGACCGGGAGTCACTCCTCACAGTCACCCATGCCCTTGTCACCTCGAGATTCGACTACTGTAATGCTCTCTACATGGGGCAACCTTTGAAGAATGTCCGGAGACTGCAAGTAGTCCAGAATGCAGCCGCGCAAGCCGTCTTGGGTCTCCCAAGACATGCTCATATCACTCCAGCTCTCCGTGAGCTGCACTGGCTACCAATTGGTCTCCGAACACAATTCAAAGTGTTGGTTATGACCTATAAAGCCCTTTATGGCAATGGACCAGGATACTTGCGGGACCGTCTTCTGCCTCATGAATCCCAGCGACCGGTTAGGGCACATAAGGTTGGCCTCCTACGGGTCCCGTCTGTTAGGCAATGTCATCTGGCGGGGCCCAGGTCTAGGGCCTTCTACGTTGCTGTCCCAGCCCTCTGGAACCAGCTTCCCTCAGAGGTTCCTACTGCTTCCTCCCTGCTAGCTTTCCGGAAACTGTTAAAGACCCATTTATGCTGACAGGCTTGGGGCGTATGAGCTGTGCTCTGCCCCGAGCCTAGAAATGTCCCTCCATCAGCAAATGTGAGTTGAATGTGCCTGTATGTTGTATGAATGTGATCATTTTATTAATTTTATTGTTATAATCTCATTTTATTGTTTGTAAGCCGCCCTAGGTCTTAGGAGAAGGGCGGCATATAAGTTAAATTAATAAATAAATAAATAATAAATTCTGGTTATTGCAAACCATCTCGCAATGAGATTTGGATGGGAAAATTCAATTTGCTTTTACTCAAATCAGAAAGCGCCATCAGACATATGAGCCCCTTCACTGTCCCTGTTGCCTTCCAGATATTTGGGGTGACAACTGCCATCAGACACTTGCAGGCTGGACCATCAGCAGATGTCACAGATGTGTGGCACAATTGTGAAAGTGGAACTACTTTCAAGGATGGGGACTTCCTCAAATTACAGCCATTCATTTAGCAACTGTTTGACGTTATAACAGCACTGAAAAAAATGACTTACAACTGGTCCTCATACTTATTGCAGCAGCATCACAATCACGATCAAAATTCAGGTACTTAGCAACCAGCATATAGTTACATTAGTTGCAGCATCTTGGGGTCATGTGATCACTATCTGCAACTTTCCAAGCCGACTTCCAACAATTAGAATAGAATAGAGCTGGAAGGGACCTTGGAGGTCTTCTAGTCCAGCCCCCTGCTTAAGCAGGAGAACCTACACCATCTCAGACAGGTGACTGTCTAGTCTCTTCTTAAAAATCTCCAGTGATGGAACGCCCATGATTTCTGGTGGCAAGCTGTTCCACTGATTGATTGTTCTCACTGTCAGGAAGTTTCTCCTTAATTCCAGGTTGCTTCTCTCTTTGATCAATTCCCAACCATTGTTTCTCGTCTTTCCCTCTGATCCTCTGGTGAACAACCGGACCCCCCTCTGCCTTGTGGCAGCCCCTTAGACACTGGAATACTGCTATCATGTCTGTACTATTTCTTCTTTTCTTTAAAGTCAATTAACTTAGTGACCATGTGATTCAGTTAACAACTGTAGCAATTTGCTTAACAACTGTGGCAAAAAAGTCATACAATCAGGTGTGACTCACTTAACAACAGCCTTGCTTAGCAACAGAAAATCTGGTCCCCACTGTGATTGTAAATCAAGGACTACTTGTCTATTTTATTCATATGCAGCAATACTTCTTAAATGTTTTTCTCTCAGGACCCTTTCCCACTTTTAAGAAATTATATGGGGGACCTCAAAAGAGTGCTTGTTTCTATGGATTATATTTATCAATATTTACTATACTGAAAATTAAAATTGATGCATTCATCATTCTCGTGATTATTTGATGGGATTTTAATGTTGTATTATTATTTTTCAACATAGGTTAGCAAATAATATTGATTTTGCGGACCACTGAGAGAGACCCAGAGGAGTCCTTGGACAAGACTTTGAGAAATATTGACCTACTCTACATTCTGGAAAAATGTAGTTTCCAAAGTCTTTCCAAAGAGGGCACACACATTTTAATAAATAAATATTTGCTCTTTGGTATAGGAACTGCCTCACATAGAGGGATGCATAAACTGGTCCCTGGTAAACAATATTTTTATCCCTCCAAGTTTAGCAATAGCAATAGCACTTAGACTTTATATACTGCCCCATAATGCTTTACAGCACTCTGAGTGGTTTACAAATGTCAGCATATTTTCCCCAACAATCTGGGTCCTTATTTTACCAACCTGGGAAAGATGGAAAGCTTGAGCCGGTCAGGCGAACTTCAGGCTGTGGGCAGAGTTTGCCTGCAATACTGCATTCTAACCACTCTGTCACTACAGCTCTTATAAGTTTTCTATAAATGTTTTAATCATCTGGTTTTTTTTAAAAAAAATCTCCATCTGTTTATTTTTGCAGGCTTCTCTAATTTACAGAGCTTTCCTATGCAATTTCCCCTAATAA
The DNA here is from genome assembly GCA_034064705.1 of Bothrops alternatus. NCBI lineage: Eukaryota > Metazoa > Chordata > Lepidosauria > Squamata > Viperidae > Bothrops > Bothrops alternatus. The sequence goes on along the minus strand of JARGCV010000132.1, from coordinate 5,043,406 downwards.
ATGTCCTTCTTAATGGAAATTTCTCAATAAAGATATATTATCCCAATTTCTTTGATATATTCATTGCCACCTAAATTTCCTTTTAAATGTTTACTACAAAGGAAAATGTGATAAAAATTAACATAAATGCCCTGGAATAAGCTCTTTAAAATACTCTGCTTAATAATGTATTTTCAGAAAAGTGTGATCTTCTTTAAATGCATCTTCTAATAAAAGGGGGGGAGGCTGCAGATTTTTGCAAAAAAAGACATTATGTAGCAGATCCCAACTGACACTGATTTGAATACCAAGGTAGAGGGATTCAGCTACACTTGTATTGTCTTGCCACATACCTCACTGATAGATGACCTAAAACTTTCCTGAATTATGATACAAAGAAGAATGTTTTTCCCCCAATAGTGGGAAATATCCCAAGGCAGTCCCAAACCATGACACCACCATCTCCAAGCTTGATAGCTGGTACAAGGTTCTGATTGTGAATGCAGTGTTTCTTTTCTCCTAGAGATAACTGTTTATTGTAGCCTGAAACCTTCCATTTTTATTTGTCTATTGCCTGGAGCAATGTTTCTCAGCCTCAGCAACTTTAAGATGTATGGCTTCAACTCCCAGAATTCCCCAATGTTTTCCAACCTCATGCTGACTTAAACTTGCTGAGGTTGAGAAACACTAGGCTAGAAGATCATTCAGGTGTTTCTGGTAATATCAATATTTTTCTTGGTGAGCAATGGAATCTGCCTTGTTACTCTCCTAGGAGTCTCAGTTTTTTCCTGTGCTGTTCGGATGGAGTCATGAACTTTAGATTGTGAGCCGGCCCAGCAGATCCCTGGATGATGTTGTCTGGTTCTTCATGACCTTCTTTTATACATTGCTCTTGGAGTGATTTTGACAGGTTAACCACTTTGGGGGAAATACAACTCTTCAAGTTGGACCTAGGGGTTCAGGTGGGCTTGTTGCTCACGTACCTGCCTCCCAGCTGCGTGTCAACAGCCCTGCCTGCGCTACTTGAGGGGGTTGCTGGGCTGGCGGTTGAGTTCCCCAGGCTTATTGTCTTGGGGGACTTAAATCTTCCATCGCTCGGCGAATCCTCTGGGTTGGCGCAGGAGTTCATGGCCACCATGGCAACCATGAACCTGACTCAGGTAGTTCAGGGTCCGACTCACGAGAGGGGACACACTCCCGACATGGTATTCCTCTCAGAACAGTTGAGCAATGATCTGAATTTAAGGGGCTTAGATATTTTGCCTATGTCATGGTCAGACCATTTTCTGTTGCGGCTTGTTTTCAAGGCTCCAATCCTCCCCTGCAGGGAGGCAGAACCGATTAGGTGGTTCCGCCCCAGACGTCTGATGGATCCAGAGAGTTTTCAGAGGACGCTTGGGGAAATACCGGATTCTCTCATTCACAGTTCGGCAGAGTCCCTGGTTACGGCCTGGAATATGGCTGCGAAGGGGGCTCTTGACCGGATTGCGCCGCTGCGACCTCTCTGTGGTAGCAGACCCAGGAGATCTCCTTGGTTTACTGAGGAACTCAGGGGGATGAAGCGCCAGAAGAGACGCCTAGAGAAGCGATGGAGGAAAAGCAAATCCGTATCTGACCGAACACTTGTAAGATCTTATATCAAGACTTATCAGGTGGCGCTCAAGGCGGCAAGATGCGCGTATCATTCCGCCTTGATTGCATCTGCGGAATCCCGCCCAGCCGCCCTGTTCAGGGTAACTCGCTCCCTCCTTAATCAGGGGGGGGGGTTGATGCACCCTTGCAGGGTAGTGCTGAGGACTTTAATAAGTTTTTCGCGGATAAAATCGCCCAGATTCGGATGGACCTTGACTCCAATTGGAATGCAGTATCGGCTGATAATGATTCAGTCGAGATGACAGGGACTCGTCTTGATCCTGTTGTGTGGGAGGAGTTTGACCCGGTGGCACCTGATGAAGTCGACAAGGCCATTGGAGCTGTGAGCTCCGCCACCTGTTTATTGGACCCGTGCCCCTCCTGGCTGGTTTCGGCCAGCAGGGAGGTGACGCGGGGCTGGGTTCAGGAGATTGTCAACGCTTCTTTGAGGGAGGGGTCCTTTCCGGCTCCCTGCAAGGAGGCAATTGTGCGCCCCCTCCTCAAGAAGCCTTCCCTGGACCCAGCTGTTTTAAACAACTACCGTCCTGTCTCCAATCTTCCCTTTATAGGGAAGGTTGTTGAGAAGGTGGTGTCACTCCAGCTCCAACGGTCCTTGGATGAGGCCGATTATCTGGGCCCTCAACAGTCAGGATTCAGGCTCGGCTACTCCACGGAAACTGCTTTGGTCGCGCTGACGGATGATCTCTGGCGGGCCCGGGATAGGGGATTATCCACTATCCTGGTGCTACTTGACCTCTCAGCGGCTTTCGATACCATTGACCATGGTATCCTTCTGCACCGACTGGAGGGGTTGGGGGTTGGAGGCACTGTTTTGCGGTGGTTCACCTCCTACCTCACTGGTCGGTCGCAGTCGGTGTTGGCAGGGGGTCAGAGGTCAACCCCTAGGTTCCTCCCTTGTGGGGTCCCTCAGGGATCGGTCCTCTCCCCTCTGCTGTTTAATATCTACATGAAACCACTGGGCGAGATCATCCGACAACACGGGGTGAGATATCATCAGTATGCTGATGATACCCAGCTTTACATCTCCACCCCGTGTCATTTCAGTGAAGCAGCGGAAGTGATGTGCCGATGTCTGGAGGCTGTTAGGGTTTGGATGGGTGCCAACAGGCTCAAACTCAACCCCGACAAGACGGAGTGGCTATGGGTTCTGCCTCCCAAGGATATTTCAATCTATCCGTCCATTAGCCTGGGGGGGGAGCTTTTGACCCCCTCGGAGAAGGTCCGCAACTTGGGCGTCCTCCTCGATCCACAGCTAAATTTGGAACATCATCTTTCGGCTGTGGCGAGGAGGACATTTGCCCAGGTTCGCCTGGTGCACCAGTTGCGGCCCTATTTGGACCGGGAGTCTCTTCTCACAGTCACTCATGCCCTTATCACCTCGAGGTTCGACTACTGCAATGCTCTCTACATGGGGCTACCTTTGAAAAATGTTCGGAGACTTCAGGTAATGCAGAATGCAGCCGCGCGAGCAGTGTTGGGCTTGCCTAGAAATGCCCACATTTCGGCATCACTCCGCGAGCTGCATTGGCTGCCAATTGGTCTCCGAACCCAATTCAAAGTGTTGGTTATGACCTATAAAGCCCCACATGGCATTGGACCAGGTTATTTACGGGACCGTCTGCTGCCCCATGAATCCCAGCGGCCGGTTAGGGCCCACAGAGTGGGCCTTCTCCAGGTCCCGTCAGCCAGACAGTGTCGCCTGGCGGGGCCTAGGGGAAGGGCCTTCTCTGTTGCGGCCCCGGCCCTCTGGAACCAACTTCCCCCGGAGATCCGTGTCGCCCCCACCCTCTTCGCCTTTCGTAGATTGCTTAAAACATACTTTTGCCGGCAGGCCTGGGGCAGCTAACACCTTGCCCCTAGCCAGTGTATGTTTCTGTGTATGTTTGTGGAGTGATTGGTTTCTTTTAGCTCAAGGGTTTTTTATAGATATGTGTTTATTGTAATTTCTATCATGCTGTGAGCCGCCCTGAGTTCTTTGGAATAGGGCGGCATAGAAATTAAATAAATAAATAAATAAATAATAATAATAATAGACTGAGCTTTAGAACTGCCTTTATAATCTTTTTCATCCTAATAGGCATCAATGACTTTTTAATGGAAGGCTTCAGGTATTTCTTTTGAGTAGGGCATAACAAGCTCCTTGACTTCTGAATGGTGAGAACTTCCTTTGGATGCATTTAGCCAAAGTCTGGGACATCTGTGTATGGTTACTTAAGGAAGGGTTCACACAACTGGTATAGATGATCCCTTTAACTGAATGGACTAAAGGCAGGATAGGGAGAGCCAATTACTTTTTCACATTGGTGACCTGAATAACAGAATAGAATAACAGCATTGGAAGGGACCTTGGAGGTCTTCTAGTCCAACCCCCCACACCCCACACCCCTGCTCAGGCAGGAAATCTTATACCATTTCACACAAATCATTGTCCAATCTCTTCTTTAAAACTTCCAGTGTTGGAACACCCACAACTTCTGGAAGCAAGTTGTTCCACTGATTAACTGTTCTCACTGTCATGAAATTTCTTACTTCTAGATCCATCCTTTGCTTCTTGTCCTGCCTTCAGGTGCTTTGGAGAAAAGCTTGATTCCTTGTTCTATGTGGCAGCCCCTGAGATATTGGAACACTGCTATCATGTCATCCCCAGTCCTTCTTTTCAGTAAACTAGATATACCCAATTCCAGCAACCAGTATATAGAATGATTTTGTTCATGGAATTAAAAAGAAAAAGCAAGACCAAACATTAATGTTATTTGTTCCCTCAGATCAGTGGTGGGATTCAAATATGTGAGTAACCTTTCTCTGTGTGGATGCCACTTCCAGAAGTCCATTTGGGCTACCAGTTCTGCTGAAATGGTGCGAACCGGCTGAATCCCACCACTGCCTCAGATTCTTTTTAATATTAGGAATCAACTGAAGCTCTGACAGCATTCAGCAACACAGATATGCCAGAATCCGGGGGGGGGGGGAGAGAAGGACATATTTGTTCACAAAAATGTAATCCATAGAAATCTATTGTCTGTGGATTTAAATCCCCAATTGAGAAAAACTAACATTTCTGACACTTCACTCCAGCTCTTAATTCACAATGAAAGGTCGGGAGAGAAGCACATGCAGACACAGTCTTTTGAAAGCCACCCACATAGACTAATTCAATTACCCAACCACAGCATTCAGCTTTGCAACCAGCACTTAGTTATTATGTCAAGAGTGTTTATTCAGCTAATTACACAGGAAGTTACAACTTTTTTGAGAACAGAGATGCAGCTGATTCCCCACCCCTGCTTTTTCCCCACGATGACCCTCAAAACCTGATACAACACACCAAAAAGTAAAAACTTAATGGGGCACCCAAATTGGTTCTTCTGTGTTGCTGGAATCTGTTTTCTCTTGCCAAGGATGAGCGAGACTACAGCTGGATGGGCAGGCATGGACTCCATTCTAAGTAAGATAAGCAGCCTTTCAACTGAACTTAACAAGGGAAGTATAAATAGGCTGTAATAAGCAATCAGAGTGCTGATGTGTACTGTCACTGAGTCTGTAAGACAGAGATTCCATTAGAAACTTTAGTTATGATCAAATAACATGCTCAATCTCTTAACCACATTCTTATGTTTCTGGATCTACAGAATATATTGACCAAGAAATCAGCCCAATGATTCCATTCAAATAAGAAGCATTGCCACCAAAGAAAAAATTCCAGAATCATGCCTTAATTCAAAAAAAGAATGTCAGCTATTTTTAATCAACATCCACAATTTAGAGAATCAATAGAAGATTCTAAAGACTGGAGGGGCAGGAAACATTTACATCTATATTGTCTCAATTGTGGGAGCCCACACAAGTAATAGAGATGATAAGCTACAGCCCCTCTGCCTAATTTCCGTCACCTTGTGCATACCTGGCTGGGGAATTCTGGGAGTTGAAGTCCACGAGTCTTAAAGTTGCCAAGGTTGGATAGCCCTGATTTAGACCATCCCTTGAGACTTCTGTCTTTCCATAAGCAGGAGGCTGGACAAGGAGAATATTGGGAGAGAAGAGGAAGAGGCAGGAAAAGACAGAAAAGCAAAAAGAACTGCCCACTTAGACCCCCCTGGCTAGCTACTTCCATCTGATCACTTTCCACTAGCAGTTTCTGATGGGTGATTCCAGGGGAGAACAAAGGAACTCCCATTTTTGTAGTAACTAAACTTATCCAGTCTGGCTTCTATTGGCTCTTCATGCCCCACCCTGCCTAAAATCAATCTCCCCCTCTTCACTCAGAGGGAAGCCAGGCATGGTTCTATTGGGGAACAATGAGAAGACAAACCTTTTTCACTGGAAAAACCCCTCTGGCAAGCTGTCTTTGCAACGCTGCAGTGGGAAGGGGGTAATACCATAGGAAAAGTTCTCCCAATTATTCGTGCGAGGCCACAAATTGTTGAAAGGTGGCTCCAACAGTCCCAGCTTGGATTGAGTTGTGCAGAAACATGTGCTGTACTTGGTGGTGGTGGTGACAGCAGCAACATTATATGCTATTGAAGTCTTCTGGTTAGGCCGACATAAACCACAAGCCACAAAAAAAAAAAGTAGTAATACTGAGTATATCAGACTTTCTTGCACACAATCACTACAGTATGTTGGAAGACAGAACCACCAGTAGGTTTATTGTAGCTGCTGGGATGTCTCCTTATCCCAGTATTGATGTGGCAGAATCTGGGAGTTGTTGTTTGGGTGTGTGGGTGTGTGAAGAGGGAGATGACTTTAGAGTCCTTGCACAGCAGGAACAATGTAGATCTTACCTGCCCCAGAATCCATAAACCCTTATCTAGTAGTTCCCAAGAGAATGCAGTCAGCCTGGGAGATTCTTGTAAATAGGCATGCAATAATAAAGAAGTAACTTTGATCAGCTTAAAGTGTCATTCTGGTTCCTTGTGCCTGACAATTGTTTAGGCATTTGTTCTTGAGACATACATGTTGGAGGTTCAAAGCCCTCTTGAATAGGGAGACATAGATTTGCTAACAATAGCTCTGTTCACCTTCCTTTTTCATTGGATGGCTTAAATTCTCTTTACTGGACTTGCACAATGTGTCAACCTGTAAACTCACTAACAGGCCTAGGTTCACACAATTGGCTAAGCCATCCAAAGCTAACCAAAGCTAAATCAATCTGAGCTGAGCAGGTTAAAAAAATGCAGCTGCTTGGGTTTTAACTGACTTAGTAAAATGTGGTCTGATCTGGGTGCACCATCAGGGCTTCAGAAGTTGCATCCAATATTTTGCTTCCGGAGCAGCAAAAAAGAATGCAAAGATGAATGTGCTCATGTAAATAAGGAGAAGGGAATCAGAAGATGACTAAAGAGTTAAATACAAAACTCAAGCAAAAATGAAGCACAAATGGGCTACTGTTCTCCACAGGCTCTGTGTATCCCTCAGATTGTCAGAATCCAATTATATTTCATTTCTAGTTATTGACTATGGAAAACCCCATTTCTGCCCTCTCTGGATTGGGGAAGGGGGAATGAGCAAAGGGGTTTTATGGCTCTCACTTTTTATTAAAACTTCAAAGGGATTGAATATGGATCTCACCAAGAGGACTGACCATAACAATATGGCCATCAGCTTTCATCTACTACTCTCTGAAGTCTCCCTTCTGCCGGCCGTGAGGAAAAGGGGGTGAAAATGTAACACCTGGGATTGTCGATAGAAGGACGGTGGGGTGGGGGCTGCTTGGGAACACTTAAAACCTTGAATGGTAGGAGTTGGCCCCTCAGATCCTGTCTAGAATGCCTGCAACCATTTTCTCTTAATAATGATGCCTGTTGGAAGAGATATTCCAAGAGTTCTGTCTTCTTAAGATGCAAAGTGGGGTGGGTCCTTACATTAGACAGGATCTGCAAAATTAGTCCACCTGGAAGGGAGAACCTTGCCAGGGGACTTTGCTAAAATTACCATGTCAGATGACGGAGCAGGGAAGGGAGAAAACTCCCCGGAAAGGGAGCTGCTGCCCTGACTGAAACCCTGCCAGATGTCGGGATCTGAGAGGTCAGATTCCTCAGGAGAAGAGGTGGTGGAGACACATGACCACAAACCGCAGTGGTCAATGGGCGTTGGAAAGAAAGGCGAGTGGGAAAAGAAATCAAGAAAAGTGACTCTGCGACGGGGGGCCAACCAACCAGAAAGGAAGCAGGAGATGAGGAAATCCCTGCATGCAAGTGAAGAGGAAGTGAGCTGGGCACTGTACCCAGGCTGAATCCTAGGGAAAGCTATCAACCTGACGAAGAGAACTCTCAGCTCCCTAGGAGAGGAGAATTCTGAGCACTATGACCGCACCAGCTCCTAGAGCCGCAACTGGACAGACATTGAGGGGGAAATGGAACCTGCAGCCCCAGGGAAATCTGCTGATCCAGTAGTCCCCACTCCCCGCCGACCCACAGATGGTGATCTGGATGGAAGATACTACCACTGACAATGAAGGCACCGATCCATTCAAAGATTCCTGCTGCTGGACGTGAGATTCAAGGGGGAGCCGACACGCTTGGGGTTTTTCCTATCCCAAGTCCTCAGCTACATGGAGGAATATGGGCGGCACATCCCCAGCGACAAAGCCCGTATGTGGATCACGCAATCTGCCCTGGACGGACGGCTGCAGATTGGGTGGTGAATTTGCACAACTCCAATGCGCCAGAGCTCAACGACTTCAACCATTTCTTGTCCTCTCTGAAAAGGCGATTTGAGGACCCCTGGCTGATCGCAAAGCCCGCGAAAGGATAAAAACGATGAGGCAAACGCCCAGTAGCCGAATATACGCAAGAATTCTGGGCAATTGCCAGCAAACTGAACTGGCCAGAAGACATCCTCCTTAGCCATTTCAAAGATGGGTTAAACTACGACCTATATGACGCTTGCCTGTCCCGAGGAGACCCACACCAACTTGACGAATGGTATGTCCTGGCAAAGGAAGTAGAGATTGACCTATTGAAGAGGCACCGCCAAGGAAAACACGCGAGTTGACACGCGAACCAGTGAAACCATCGGCTAAGGCCAAGAAGCAAATGGGGTATTTCAAGTGCGGGAGAGAGGGGCATCAGGCTGTAGAATGCCACTCAAAAGCCCCCCAGCACAACCCAGACAGATCACCGGCCAGCAGATCCGGGAAGGCTCCAGCTAAGCCAAAAGAACCTGCCATGAGAGTGAGGGAGGCTGTGGAATCCCCTACCTCTGTCCATCGTGGCGAAAGAACTCCAGCCTACACCACAGAGCTGGTGGATGCCTCAGACGATAGCTCAGAGGGTGAACCCCTGGTAAGTGGACCCATCGCACCCATCCTCAAGACAGTGACTATATTAATTCCCCCCATGCCCAAAGCTGTGAAGGTGAAAGCTTTAATAGACTCTGGCTATTAACTTTTGTAGTGACCCCAGGCATGGAATGCCCAATGATCCTAGGGATAGAATGGTTAAAGAAATGGAACCCCTGGGTGAAGTGAAGGACGGCAGAAATCAATTTCCTGAAAGTGGACCCTATGGACTTAAAATCCCAAGGTGGGCGGCTTGCAGTTTCTTTAAAACCACTCTGACTAGGTTGACATGTTCCTCTTTTGATTCAGTGAAGATAAGAATGTCGTCCAAGTAAACCAGGACCCCCTTAAATAGGTGCTCCCTTAGAACGTCATTGATTAATTGCATAAATACTGCAGGGCCCCTTGTAATCCAAATGGCAAGACTTTGAATTGGTAGCACCCCATGGGGCAGTTAAATGCGGTCTTCCATTCATCCCCTTCCTTAATTCTCACGTGATAGTAAGCTTCCCTTAGGTCTAGTTTAGGAAAAAAATTTCCCTTTCGAGAGGTGTAACAACATGTCCTTCATGAGGGGCAGAGGGTATAGGTTGCTTTCACTGATTGTATTCAGGGCCCAATAATCCATGCATAAGCGTAAAGAGCCATCCTTCTTCTCTCTAAAGAGGACTGGGGCAGCCACTTTAGGCTTGACTGGCTCAATGAACCCTCTTTCTAGGTTTTTCTTTATGAATCTCTCCATTTCTTCCTTCTCCTTTGGGCTCATGGAGTATAATCTGGGCTTCGGGAGTTTTGCCCCAGGCTTGAATTCAATGGCACAGTCCGTGGGTCAGTGGGGGGGGGGAGCTCATCTGCCCTCTCCTCACTGAAAACCTCAGCACGGTCTCTGTATTACTCTGGTATTTCTGGTAGTCCCTTTTCCTCTCCCATGGATGCTTTTATTGTTCTTGATTCTGGTAGCCCCCCTTGGAATTGTACATCCATAGGGTCCCCCTTCAGGAATTGGATTTCTACCATCCTCCAATTCACCCAGGGGTTCCTTTTTTTAACCATTCCATCCCTAGGATCATCGGGCATTCCATGCCTGGGGTCACCACAAACGTTATGTCTTCCTTATGTTTGCCCAGGGAGAGATGTATTGGTAAGGTGGCTAGGGTAGCTGGCACCCCCCCTGCTATGGACCCATCTAACTGGCCAAATGAGATTGGTTGTTCCAGTCTCGACGGAATGCCCAGATTCCCCACTAGCGTCGGGCTAATGAGGCAGTGGGTGCAGCCAGAGTCTATTAAGGCTTTCAACTTCATGGCTTCGGGCATGGGGGGAATTAATATAGTCACTGTCTTGAGGATGTGTGCGATGCGTCCACTTACCAGGGGTTCACCCTCCGAGCTGTCATCTGAGGCGTCCACCGGCCCTGCGGTGTAGGCTGGAGTTCTTTCCCCCTAATGAGCAGAGGTGGGGGATTCCACAGCCTCCATCATTCTCATGGCCGGTTCTTTTGGCTTAGCTGGAGACTTCCTGGATTTGCTGGTCGGTGATCTGTCTGGGTTGTGCTGGGGGGCTTTTGAGCGGCATTCTACAGCTCGATGCCCTTCTCTCCTGCACTTGAAACACCCCATTTGCTTTTTGGCCGTAGCCAATGGTTTCACTGGTTCGCGTGTCAACTCAGGTGGTGAGCGGCTCCATTGTTTTCCTCGGCGGTGCCTCTTCAGTATGTCGATCTCTGCTTCCTTTGCCAAGACGTACCATTCCTCAAGTTGGTGTGGGTCCCCTCGGGGCAGACAAGCATCATATAGGTCATAATTTAGTCCGTCTTTGAAGTGGCTAAGCAGGATGTCTTCCGGCCAGTTCAGTTTGCTGGCAATGGCCCAGAATTCTTGCGTATATTCGGCTACCGGGCGTTTGCCTTGCCTCATTGTTTTTATCCTTTCGTGGGCTTTGCGATCAGCCAGGGGGTCCTCAAATCGCCTTCTCAGTGAGGACATGAAACGGTTGAAGTCGTTGAGCTCTGGGGCATTGGTGTCGTGTAAGTTCACCACCCAATCTGCAGCCGGCCCATGCAGGGCAGATTGCACGATCCGGATACGGGCTTTGTCGCTGGGGATGTGCCGCCCATATTCCTCCATGTAGCTGAGGACTTGGGTTAGGCTCCCCCTTGAATTTCACGTCCAGCAGCGGGAGTCTTTGAATGGACCGGTGCCTTCGTTGTCGGTAGTAGTGTCTTCCATCCAGATCACCATCTGTGGGTCGGCGGGGAGTGGGGACTATTGGATCAGCAGATGTCCCTGGGGCTGCATGTTCCACTTTCTCCTCGATGTCTCTCCCTTTGCGGCTCCAGCAGCTGGGGCGGCCATAGGGCTCAGAATTCTCTTCTCCTAGGGAGCTGAGAGTTCTCTTCATCAGGTCAATAGCTTTCTCTAGGATCCAGTCCGAGTATGGTGCCCAGCTCCCTTCCTCTTCACTTGTGTGCAGGGATTTCTCCATCTCCTGCTTCCATTCTGGTTGGTTGGCCCCCTGTCTCAGGATCATCTTTCTTGATTTCTTTTCCCATTCGCCTTTCTTTCCACGCCCATTGACCACCGAGGTTTGTGGTCTCATGTCTCCACCACCTCTTCTCCTGAGGAATCTGACCTCTCAGATCTTGACATCTGGCAGCGTTTCAGCAGCTCCCTTTCCGGGGAGTTTCCTCCCTTCCTTGCTCCACCCTCTGACATGGTAATTTTTGCAAAGTCCCCCGGCAAGATTCTCCCTTCCAGGTGGACTAATTCTGCAGGTCCTATCTAATGTAAGGACCCACTCCACTTTGCATTTTAAGAAGACAGAACTCTTGGAATAATTCTTCCAACAGGCATCCTTTATTAAGAGAAAATGGTTGCAGGCGTTCTAGACAGGATCTGGGGCCCAAGCCCTACAGTTCAAGGTTTTAAGGGGTCCCCAGCAGCCCCACCCCACCCCACCATCTTTCTAGCGACAATCCTAGGCGTTACATTTCCACCCCCTTTTTCCTCACTGTCAGTGGAAGGGAGACTTCAGAGAGGAGCAGATCAAAGCTGATGGCCCCATTCTTATGCTTTAGTCATTTTGGTGAGATCCACATTCAATCCCCTTTGAAGCTGTATCGAAGGAAGTGAGGGCCATAAAACCCCTTTGTTCACCCCCCTTCCCCTTCATCGTATGACAGAATCCAGAGAGGGCAGAAATGGGGTTTTCCATAGTCGATAACTAGAGATGAAATATAATTGGATTCTGACAATCAGTCACCTTTACGGCCAAAAATCCCCCCACCACCTCCAATCATGGTGGAGAGCGAACAACACTTCGTGATAAAGGAAATCCTAGATTCTAGGAGATATCATGGAGCAACTCAGTACCTAGTAGCATGGAAATACCTCTCCTCCTCACAAAACGAGTGGGTCCATAAGCGTCATGTCAGAGCCCCAAAGCTATTAAAGAAGTTTCATACAGAGTATCCTAGCAAGCCAGACTCACTTTTATACCTGTTTTGTTTTCTTTTCAGGTGGATCTCTCTTATTTTTAAGGGGGCAGGATGTCAGAATCCAATTATATTTCATTTCTAGTTATCGACTATGGAAAACCCCATTTCTGCCCTCTCTGGATTCTGTCATACTACGAAGGGGAAGGGGGATGAGCAAAGGGTTTTTATGGCTCTCACTTCCTTCATTAAAACTTCAAAGGGGCTTCTGGTTCTCAGCGACGCGGTCGAGCAAAGGGAGTCGTCCCTTTGCCGATCGACTTTCTCCTGCCATTAGACCCCTTAGAGGGTCGAAAAGATGCTCTGGAGGAGCGTCTACCATTGGGGAGGCTTCTCAGATAGTTGCAGAGGAGCAGTGGCATCCTCTGTGCACTGAGTATCTCCTTTGGGACGACAGGGTAAAGATCAGCCAGTAAAATGGCCGATTATTTAGCTGTGCCAATCATTAGCCATAAGATCATCTAAGCAAGCAGACCCACCGTGGAAGATTCATTGAGACTTTTTTTTAACCTTTATTTTCTTTATTTTTCCTGTGAAAAGTTTTTTCCCCCGAATTATTTCCCTTTTTGTTGAAACGGCGTTTTAAACGGGGGAAGAGAAGCTTAAGAAAAGGACGAAATCTTTTTTTGTTTGTTTGTTTTAATGGCTGGTTTTATTTTTGGATACTTGGGAGCCCCAAGAAAATTTTTTAGAGAGATTTAAGATGCTATGTATCTGGAGAGTATTGGTTTCTTTTATTTTTATGGTATCAGAAAAGACTGATTATTTAATTAACTTTGTTTATTCGTTGGGGGACATCTTCTGCTGAAACTATGTATTGTTTTTGCTATTTTTTTCTCTTGGAATTTGTATAAAGGAAAAAGACTAAGAAACTTGGGAGGAGATGGATATTGATTGATTGCTTTTAAATACAGTCTCCCCCAAAAAGATAATGTCTTCAAATATGATAAAAATGGAGGAAATCCATTCAGATTCTGTTTATAAATATATTTTGGACAAAATCTTAGAAAACACGGAGATGATAATTGCCTGCAAAAAGGAGATTTCTTTACATTGACAAAGTCAAGCACAAGGTTTAAGTGAAACTGCAGTTTATATTCAAGAGACTTGCTCTCAGTCCACTGAGATGGAAGAAGCAAATGTACAGTTGGATTATCAATTGATACAGGGGGGCAAGCCTTGATATAAATGGACAGACAACCTATAATAAGGAAAGGGGCATTGTCTTACCTGAACGCCTTTTCTCAGCACAGAGATGGAGAATCCACCAATGGGTTTAGACTGTGTTCCTACCCAATCAGATCAAGTCAGCCAAAGTTGCCACGCCTCTCCTGGGCTAGAGGATCCCAGTCTCGACGCAGGCGAAACCATGACTGACAGCAAAACGTGTTGGCTCATAAACATAGACCTAGGCCTAATAACCTACTAGGGTGGGAGTGGATTCTCCATCTCCGTGCTGAGAAAAGGCATTCAGGTAAGACAACACCCCTTCTCCAGCACAGAAGATGGAGAATCCACCAATGGGACATACCAAAGCCTATTGTCCCTGAGGGAGGGAATCAGGCCTGCCCAGTGTGGCACTTTCAGGTAGTACCTGTTGTAGAACTCTCCTGCCAAAGGAGGCCTCTGCTGAGGCGAACTTGTCGATTTTGTAATGTCTAACGAAGGGTGACGGAGAGGACCATGTGGCCGCTCTGCAAACGTCTTCAATGGATGTAGGGGAAAATGCACGTGCAGCAAACTGCCGTGCATTCCCCCCCACAAACCTCATAACCTTTTGATACCCTTTGTCCTAATGAAGAAGCCAGAAGGTCATCCACTTTTGACTTAATGCCTCACCTACCTAAATATGCTTACTTCCTATCTCTTCCTGTAGATAATATGCTTAAGTTCCTTCCTATGTAACAAGTATATAAGAAGCAATAAACTCAGAGTTTGTCAAGCTGTGTCCTGCAGCTTCAAACCTCTGCTCAAGAAATGCCTGAGTCTTTTTCTTAGTGTCTTACAAATGGACGCTTGAGTGGCCCAGGCCGCGGAAGTAGCTGCGCTATGGGTGGAATGGGCCGTAATTCGCCCTGGAACCGGCACTGAATCTGCCTGATACGACTCCGCAATACAAGCCGTAATCCATCTGCCAATCGTGGAGGAGTACACTTTCCTGCCCCTAGAAGGAGGATGATAGGAAACGAAAAGAGCCTCGGTAGTGCGGAATGCAGCTGTCCATGAGATATAATAACGGAGTGCTCTGCGGACGTCTAACAGGTGCCACTGTCATTCCAGAGCATGTGATGGATTAGGACAGAAATCTGGTAACACGATTTCCTGAGTCCTGTGAAATAAGGAATTTACCTTTGGAACAAAGTTTGGATCAAGACGAAGGATCACTCGGTCCCGGTGAAAAATGCACAAATCATCCCTAGTGGAGAGAGCAGCTAATTCGGAAATCCGCAGTGCGGAGGTGATAGCCACCAAAAATGCTACTTTGTGTGATAAGTATCGCAAATCACGTTTTGAGGGGTTCAAAGGGCGGATTGGTAAGAGGTGCAAAACCCTCGACAGTTCCCAGGAGGGATATCTATGGACTACAAGGGGCTTGGTGTTAGTAGCACCCTTGATGAACGAGCGGATCAAGGGATGGTGACCGAGGGAAGTTGCAAATTCACATGTAAGTATGGTGGAAAGAGCAGCGACCTGTCTGCATAGTGTGTTTGGAGCCAAACCCCTCTCCAGGCCCTCCAGAAGGTAGTCCAATATGTGAGGAATCGTCAGATCTGGAATTGTCAAGTGGTGCTTAGAGCACCACGAACAGAAATTCCTCCACATGGCCTCATAAATACGGTTGGTAGAGGCCCGACGGGAGGCCTGGATTATAGAAATGACTCCTGGTGAGCAGTGCTCCCGGGATAAGACTGAGCACTCAAGTGCCATACGGCTAATTGGAGCCATTGGGGGTCCAGATGAAGGAGTGTCCCCTGACTGAGTGAGACCCTGTCCGGGGGAATCCTCCACGGTTCCTCTAGGGAGAGGTTCACTAAGTCGGTGAACCACGGTCTCCGAGGCCAGTACGGGGCCACTAGAAGAACCTCCGCTCTTTCCCTGAGCATCTTGCGGATGACCGCCAGAAGAAAAGGGAGAGGAGGGAAAGCGTAGAGCAGACCCTCCGGCCACGGACTCCGAAGAGCATCCATGCACTCTGCCCCTGGGGATGGAAAATGGGAGAAGAACCTCGGTACCTAAGTGTTTGTCAGGGAGGCGAAGAGGTCTAGGACTGGAAGTCCAAATCGGTGGGAGATTTCCCTGAAAATCCTTGGGCGCAGGTGCCACTCTGAGTGGTTCACCGTCGCCCTGCTGAGGAGATCCGCCTGTGTGTTTGCCTCTCCTGATATGTGATCGGCCTTGATGGAGGCTAGATTGGACTCTGCCAAGAGCCCAGGAGGAGAGCCTTGGACAGGAGGGCACGGGATCGGGTGCCCCCTTGCTGATTCACATGGGCCTTGGCAGCAACGTTGTCCGTGAGGACCAATACGTGACGTTTCACTACAGTTGCGGAAGTGTCAAAGGGCCAGGCTCTGAGCTCCAACCAGTTTATATTGTGCCGAAGGTCGGAGCGGGACCAATGGCCTTGGGCCCACTGTTAGTTTAGGTGCACACCCCAACCGAACAGGCTGGCATCGGTCATCAGAGTAATTCGGTCCGGCTCCTTGAAGGAGGACCCCCTGAGCATGGCGGATGAGAGCCACCACCTGAGGGAGTGCGAGACTTGGAACGGAATCCGCACTCTTCGAGTGGATGAGCTGATGTTCCGTCTCTGGAAAGGGAGCAGGAACCACTGAAGTATCCTGGAGTGGAGCTTGGCCCAAGGCACAATGGCAATGGCCAAAATCATTTTTCCCAGTAATTGGGAGAGACTTGCTAACATTACCATACAGTTCCCGCAGAGTTGTAGGACTAATTGCCGTATGCTGTCCCGACGTTCTTGGGATAGATAGACACGGCAGTTCACTGTGTCTATGATGGCCCCTAGGTGTAATAGCTTTGTCGTGGGAGACAAGTGACTCTTGGAAAAGTTTACCGAAAACCCATGACTTTGAAGAAGGTTGGTCACCCGTTCGAGATCTGTCAGCACAGCTTGGCCTGATGATGACTGAATCAGAATGTCATCCAGGCAACACTGGACTCTGACTGGGGCCATCCGGAGGTGAGCTGCTAGAATTGCTAGGACCTTGGTAAAAACCCTCGGGGCCGAGGATAGGCCAAACGACAATGCCCTTTATTGATAGTGTAAGCAAATCTTAGAAACCGGCGGTGGCTGAGAGAGATGGGGATGTGGAGATAAGCTTCCATGAGGTCTACAGACATCCGAAAGTCTCCTCTTCTTATGCTTCCAAGAATGGACTGGAGCGTTTGCATCTTGAATTTGCGAAAAACAAGATGACGGTTTAGTCTTTTTAGATCTAGGATTGCTCTCCATCCCCCCGAGGCTTTTGGGATGACGAAGAGGATGGAATAGAATCCCTGACCTCTCTGATCCAATGGTACCGGTTCTATGGCTCTTATGTTTATAAGGTGTTGAATGGCCTGTTGCATTAATTTTTTCTTTGTGGGATTTCTTGGTTGGGGACAAGAGAGAAAGCGATTTGGAGGGTAGGTGAGGAATTCCAGGGAAAGCCCATGTCGAACCGTGTTCAGCACCCATGTGTCTGTGGTGGTGGCCTCTCACTGGTGGGCAAAGAGGGAAAGTCTGCCGCCTATGGAAGGGACCGCCAGAGAGTCATCTGGAGCAACAGAAAGGGCAGCTGCTCCCACAAAAGGGCCGTTTGCCCTGAAATTGTTGTCTGGGTCTAGAACCCATTCTGTCCGATTGTCTGTCCTGTCTGTTCTGTCTGACAGGAAAGGAGTGGGGGGGATAGGAATAATTGGACCTAGTACCCGTACGAAAGGACTGTCTTCATGAGTAGGTATTGGGTCGTTTGTCTAGACGTTTAATAAGGTGATGGAGAACCTTATGTTTATCAGTAAGGTAAGGATCTAAAGCTTCCCCAAACAGCTTCCCCACCCGGTAAGGGGCTGCTGACAGGCGCCATTTAGACTTGGCATCCGCATGCCAATGTTTCAGCCAAAGCATATGGCATCCGGTGATGTTGGAAGCTAAGGCCCTGGACGAAAATCTGGCAGCCTGTAGCGTTGCATCAGAAGCATATTCCGTTGCCGCCACCATCTTGCTCAGATCCTGGTGAGTTCGGATATCTTCCACCGGAATCCTGTCCTGAAGCTGTCTTAAGCCAGTAGAGAGCAGACCTATTAAAGAAGGATGCTGAGGTAGCTGCCCTAATAGCCCAAGCCGTAGCCTGGTGTGTCTTGCAGAAAGTGAGCTCCTTTTTGCAGTCCTCCGCCTTGAGGGCATCAGACACGTATCCAGGAGTGGCAGTGGGAGATACCAGGGGTCCCAAGGGTTCATCCACCGTGGGAACCTCCAGGGCATCTGCCAAGTCCTGGGCAACATTATAAAGCTTTTTTTCACTGCTACTCAGGAGGGGAAGGGTACCCGGAGATTCCCACTTTTTCTTGACCACATTTAGAAACATGGGCGGACAGGGGATGCAGTGTTGTGTGGTTACTGGTTCAGTGAAGTTCAGATCCACCTCCGAGTCTGGAGCGGCCGTCAATGTCGATGTACAGGGTTCGGGACCAAGATGGGCCGTGGAAGTGGCCTTTCAAAGCAAAGGGACAAAATGAGACGGATTAAAAAGACCAGCAAAGGACGGCATTTCGGGAGGGTTTTCCTCCTCATCTGACATCGGGATCCCCAAGTTCGCATCATACTCATGATAGGATGAATCCTCGGAGTAAGAGGACTGTGAAGGTGAAGAAGGAGCACCATACACCTCGGTAATTGGCTGGTGGGTAGGTTGGGGAGAAACCAAGGTTGACCTAGGTATGTACGATCTAGCCTGAAGAGCACTTGCTACTGCCTGTGCAATAAACTCATTTAGGCAGTCCTCCGTGGGAAGGGGAACCGGCTCTGTTGGTCTGAGTCCAGCCACAGTAGGGATGAAAGTAGCTTCTGGGGCCGACTGCTGGGCCCGTGGAGCCGCAGGCTGGAAGATGGGTTCCTGGTGAAATGTGTTACCCGGCACAGGAGCAGAGATGGTATCCCCTGTTGACCAGATCCCCAGAGGGGAAGCAGAGGGTCCCAGTGGAAAATCGAAGGAAGGAACTTCAGCCTGAGTGGCTTCAGTCCTGGCCTGTCTTTGTGCTTTAGAGAATTCCCTCTCTAAAGCCTGGTGTCTCCTACTGGCCTGTTTTTCATCCTTTTTAGAGGTTTTGCCTGCCTATCTGGCCTTGGCCGAGATTTTGCCTGCAACCTCCTGATTGGAGGATTTATGCCTTTTAGAGGCTGATGAAAGTGGTGAAGTTCCCTTCTTGGAAGAGCCAGTATCCTCCATTCTCATGGATTATCTCAGGAGCACGATAGGGTACCCCTGGTATCCAGAGACAGCTGCTTTTTTTCTCTGTGGATAACCACAGGAGCATGATAGGGTACTCCTGGAATCCAGAAACTGCTGTTGTTGTTTATGGATAACCACAGGAGCATGATAGGGTACTCCTGGAATCCAGAAACTGCTGTTGTTGTTTATGGATAATCACAGGTGCACAATAGGGTACACTGGTATCCAAGGACTGCTAATCTTGTGGGCAGCACAGATGCACAATAGGGTACACCTGGAATCCAAAGATTTTTAAAACTGTAGTCAAACCCAGGTGCACAAAAGGGTACACCTGGAATCCTACAGGGGAAGCCAAAGACAGAGTATGTGTGTACCACAATGCTGTGTGTTGAGAAGGAGACATCAATTCAAGACCTCCAAGATGGTGATACAAATTTAGTGGACTGCTGACCTAGTAATCCTGTTCAGGCAAGAGGATTAGTTCAGGCCCCAAATAAAGGCTGGCCGATGAAGGAGAGAAAGAACTAGTGATTCTCAAAATGGCGGCCAGATCCAAAATGGTGGCCGTCCCTCCAATGTGAAAATTTGCTGAGACTATTTCCCCAATTAAGATTGGGGTGGAGGGAGGGATCCCTTTCTCAGGACGAAGGGGTCCTAGTGCAAAGTTTCTAGTGTCCACAAAATGGCGGCCGCGAGTGTGAAAAGGCTAATAGGCCACTACACTGTAGGTGCTGCGTGTTCCTATAGGCTCGGAGATTCACCGGGCAAAAAGGGGATGATCTCAATCATCAGGGGGCGCTGTTGCCACCTTCGAACAGAGAAGGACCTCATCTGCACAGCTCAAATATTTTTGCCACCTCACGGAGCTACCAGCCAGCTGATTTCACACAAAAAAACCGATCGGGAGATGGCGCGCACTCGTCCGGTAACCGGGGATGCAGCCGCAAGCCTCCCAGCAGCCAGGTAAAGTATTCGGGCCACCCAACCTACAGAGCTGCAATCGCAGCTCTGGTAACCAGAAAAGTTCGCAACTTGGGTTCGCAACTTGGGTGTTCTCCTCAATCCACAGCTAAGTTTGGAACATCAGCTTTCAGCTGTGGCGAGGGGAGCATTCGCCCAGGTTCACCTGGTGCGCCAGTTGCAGCCCTATTTGGACCGGGAGTCACTCCTCACAGTCACCCATGCCCTTGTCACCTCGAGATTCAACTACTGTAATGCTCTCTACATGGGGCAGCCTTTGAAGAATGTCCGGAGACTGCAAGTAGTCCAGAATGCGGCCGCGCGAGCTGTCTTGGGTCTTCCAAGACATGCTCACATTACTCCAGCTCTCCGCGAGCTGCACTGGCTACCTATTGGTCTCTGAACACAATTCAAAGTGTTGGTTATGACCTATAAAGCCCTTTATGGCAATGGACCAGGATACTTGCAGGACTGTCTTCTGCCTCATGAATCCCAGCGACCGGTTAGGGCGCATAGGGTTGGCCTCCTACAGGTCCCGTCTGTTAGACAATGTCGTCTGGTGGGGCCTAGGGCAAGGGCCTTCTCCGTTGCTGCCCCAGCCCTCTGGAACCAGCTTCCCTCAGAGGTTCGTACTGCTTCCTCCCTCCTAGCTTTCCGGAAAGCGTTGAAGAATCATCTATGCCAGCAGGCTTGGGGCATATAAGCTGTGCTCTGCCCCTCGGCCCTAAGAGTGTCCCGCCATCAGCGGCTGGGAGCTGAATGTGTTTGTATGTTGTGTGAATGGAATTAATTTTTTAAATTTTTAAATTAATTGTGTTTTTGAAATGTTTTGTTGTTGTGAGCCGCCCCGAGTCTTGGGAGAGGGGCGGCATATAAATTAAATTAAATAAATAAATAAATAAAAGCAGCCAAAAACTGCGGGAAAGCCTCCCTGACTCGCGCTGAGGCCCAATTGTTGTTCTTGGGCCTGCCCATACAGTAGGATGCCGGAATGCAGCCACAACCCCCCGATCGTCATTAGTGAAGATTTGTGTCCCCAAGGACTCCGGAACTGCAGCCGCAGTCCTGGCAACAACAATCAGTAACACAAGCCTTAGGGAAAACTCCCTGAAGCGTGCTGAACTTTCACCACCCCCTTTGGCCGGTGCGTGTGATTGTGAGCTCCCCCCCCCAGGAGCTGCAGCTGCAGGTTCCGGCAAGGGAAGGCACTCAAACAAATATAAAAGAGAAAAACAATTATTGGTGCCTCTGAGGGATGAAATACTCCCCAGATCACAGGTCGGCAACCCGCGGCTCCGGAGGTGCATGCGTCTCTTTCAGCCACCTCCTGCGGCTCCGGAGCCTCCTCCACCATTTTCAGAGAGAGAGAGAGACAAAGACAGAGAGGCACTTGTGCTTCCCTTCTCTTTCTCTCTCTCGCTCTCTCTCATGCAGATTTGCCCCCTTGCAGAGCTCCTGATTGGCCCTGCAGCCGGGTGCCCTGCCCCCAGGGAGAAGGGTGGCCAGGAAGGGCCTTTCCGGGGCTGGCCCTGCCTGAGGTGCATGTGGCCAGAGAGCTGCCCTGGTTGGCCAAGCAGCAGCAGAGCTGGAGATGGAGGGTGAGTGGGGGGGAGGGAGGGGGCTTACCTGCAACAGGCAGAGGGGCAGCCGAGCCAGCCTCATGTCTCCCCGGGCTGGGCAGCAGGACTGGCGGGGCCGGCGGCCGGCAGGGGCATCAGTTCCTGCCCTTCCCCGAGCCGGGCGGTAGGTCCGGCAGGGGCAGCGGCCGGCAGGGACATCAATTCCTGCCTTTCCCTGGGCCACTGAGCCAGCCTCGCGTGTCCCTGGGCTGGGCGGCAGGTGGCAAGGGCATTGGTTTCTGGCCGTCCCTGGGCCGCTGAGCCGGCCTCGTGTTTCTGCAGGCTGGGCGGCAGGCGGCGGGGGCATTGGTTTCTGGCCATCCCCGGGCCGCTGAGCCAGCCTCGCGTCTCCCCGGGCCAGGTGGCAGGCGGCGGGAGCATGGTTTTTGGCTGCCCCTGAGGCCCTGAGCCGGCCTCACGTATCCCTGGGCTGGGCGGCAGGCCTGGCGGGTGGTGGGGGCATCGGTTCCTGCCTGTCCCCGGGTTGCTGAGCCAGTAAAATCAATGGACTTGGAGGTGCTGTGGCTGGCTTTTTGAGTCGCCGCAGACCTCCATTGACTTCCATGGGGACTCTTGGCAATGAAGGGGCTGATTGAAATCGCTTCACGAATCGAGCAGCAGGATAGCTTTGAGTGGCAGAGTTTTTCATAGGTCCTGGTCAGATGGTGGATTTCCTCCCCGTAGAGGTATGATATTTGTTTTCTGAGGTTTTCGCGGGTGTTTGTATGTAGGTCTTTGGTTCTTCGGGTTTTCTCCCGCGTAGAATTTGAAGTGTCTTGGCGATGTTTCGACGGAGTCCCATTCGTCATCTTCAGGCTGGTGCTTTCGGCTTCGTGCTTCTAGGAGCAATGTGTGATTGTAGCTATTTCTTCCTTTTAACTGCCAGTGGGGGTTTGAACTGATTGGCTAGGAGCTCGGCTGTGTTCTGATTGGGTGGAGGTGTGTTCTGATTGGTTAGGGGCTTGGCTGTGCTCTGATTGGATGGGAGAGTGTTCTGTTTGGGTGGGGGCTTTGTTGTGCTCAGGTTAGTCTGAGTTTTAGGGGGTATAGAGATGGTGAGCTGTATAGCTGTTTGGCTTCACGTTTCTTAATAAAGATGCCTGTTGGAAGAGATATTACAAGAGTTCTGTCTTCTTAAGATGTAAAGTGGGGTGGGTCCTTAGAGAGATGATTTATTGTTCATAGATATTCATGTCAATCAGCAATAGCCAAACAAAGAAACATAATGGAAGTTCCTATATTCCATTACCTTTCCAGGAGGTTATAGGAAATTTGTGTTAGTCTATGGTAGTAAAAAAAAAAATCAGAAGTCTGGCAGCATCATTTTCAACTCACCAATTTTATTTAAAGGCATAAGCTTTCATGAGCTGCAACTCCCTTCATCAGATGCAGGAAATCTTGTGCCTTTTAACAACAGTTGTTGGTCAGAAAAGGTGCTCCTGAGTTCCTCCTGATTTCTTTCCAGCAGGGAGAGTTTTAAATTGAATCCCAGCTGTGTTGTGAAATGTTAGCATCCCATTCCGCTTTTAAGTGGATGGATGCCCATTTGCTGAACAGGATTTTTTTTCTTCACTTTTAAATCTTTAGATGGTACTTTAGATATTGGACAGCTGGGAAATGAGATTTTATTCTGAAAAAAAAATCACCTCCAAGAGCCCTAGCAATGTTACTTTCATTTTCTTTCCTTTACTATGGGTATTTCTTGACTTACAACCACTTGTTCAGAGAACATTCAAAGTTACAATGACACTGAAAAACGTGACTTATGACCAGTCCTCAAATTACAACCATCGCGGTATCCCCATGGTTACATAATCAAAATTTAGACTCTTGGCCACAGGCACATTGTATTTACAATGGTTGCAACATCCCAGGCTCATGTAGTAACCATTTGCAACCTTCCCAGCTAGCATCTGACAAGCAAAGTCAATGGAGGAAACCAGATTCACTTAACAACAGCATGATTCATTTAACAACTGCAGTGATTGACTTAACAACCTTGGCAAAAAAAGGTTGTAAATCTAGGTGCAACTCACTTAACAACTGCCTTGCTTAGCAACAGAAATTCTGGTCTCCATTGTCATCATAAGTCGGGGACTATCTGTACCATAAAACCCAGTCATACACACACACACACACACATCAGTGGTGGGATTCAAATATGTGAACAACCGGTTCTCTGTGTGGATGCCGCTTCCAGAAGTCCATTCTGGGCCTGGGAAACAAAAATTAGCTACCGGTTCTGCCGAACTGGTGCAAACTGGTATATATTTGATACTATGTATGTGTATATGTGTATATGTATATGTATGTATGTCCTCTGGAATTTCTGCACCCAATCCCACACAGGAGCTAAAAAGAACAAAATTCCACTAGCTATAAGTACAACACATCGACCATTCTGTTTCCATTCTCCTCCGCATGAGGGCTTTTAAAAAGAGAGCACGTCCACCAAAGCTTGTTTACAAGCCAAGAAAAGATCATTGGCTTAATGGAACACCTTCCAATATTAGCAGGGAAAAGACGATGACTCAGTTCTATACTGCATTCCAAAAAGAATAAGTGTCTACATACATAAATACATACATACATACATACATACATATGTAGCTATGTATACACATGTATATATGTATATATATGTGTGTGTGCATGTATCTAGTTATTGTGTGTGCGTGTTTGTATGTTTGTGTGAATATGTGGATGTGTGGGTGTGTGGATGCGTGCAGTGTGTGTGTGTGTGCCCTTCTGTCAACCAAAGTGATAATTAACACTATTCAGCAGATCTGACTTGTGCTGGATGGCAGCCAGGTGCTGTAACACCAGCCTCCTGCTTTCAAACTGGATTTCTTTGCTGACTGCAAGGATGCAAACTTGAAATAAACTAATTAAGATCAGCCTAGCGTTAACAGGCATTCAGAGCTAACCTACATAGATAGAGTTGATAGGTGAGGACAAATACTTGAGGGACTATCAACTACAAAGGTAGTATTTTAAATATCGTTCCTGGCTGCCACCCGAGAGTGGGACTAGATTTATCTGAAGCTACAGATGGACTTAGACTAAACATTAGAGAAACATATTTGGAGAAAAAGCTGTTCGACAAAGGCGCCAATTGCTTTGAACAAACAGGATTTGGAAAGCTTCCCCAAGGGATGTTCTGTATTCTGAAGTTCTTTCATGAAATACAGAGTTGTATTAGATGTCCTACTAGATACCAAATGTCTCTATAATACCTAGATTGGAAGAATTCTCTTGCAGCAATAACCACAGCTATAGAGACATGTTAAGAGGAAAGAACTATGTTAGTGCAGGAGATGACCATGCTAAGCCTGAGGGTGGGGTCAAACACATCATCAGTCTGAAGTCCCTGCAACCCCAAAGGAGACCTAAACCTAGCCCCTCTTGAAGTCCATTGACTCTTATTTGGCACCAATTTGCATTGACAATCAGATTCTTGTGTATAGATTGCATGGAATAAAATTGCAGTGCTTTTGAACTCCATCCTGGCTCCTGATGTCTTGCACATGACAGTTAATCCATGGTAACAAAAAATCAGTAGGTCTCTGATAGCACTTCTTCCAACTAACTACAGCATAAGCTTTCATCAACTGCATGTCTCTACATCAGATGCATAAAATGTCTTGACTGATGTAGGATTTAGACTGGAATAAGGGGGATGATGCAGGTTAGATAGATTATGCTATCAATTAACAATTGGGATCCAGTTTGGTTTACTAGTTAAGACACCAGGCTAGAAACCAGGTGACTGGTGAGTTCTAGTCCCATCTTAGGCATGAAAGCCAAGAAAGTGTCTTCAGGACTATCTCATAAGGTTGTTGTTATGGAAAAAATAGGAGGAAGAGGGAGTATTGGCCTTGAGGTAATTATAAAAATAATGAAGGTGAGTAAAAATAAGCAACCAACAATTGAAATATGTGAAAAACCAGACTTCTGGTTCTGGATCATGGCGTCCCTAGTCGCACGAGGAAACTCGTCTCCTCGTCAGCTAGTTTTCCCTCTGCCGGTAGACCCTTATGCAGGTCGAAAGTCGCCCTGGAGGGTGCGACTTCTGTTGACGAGGCTTCGCTCAGCTGTGGAGGAGCGGCGGCTCCTCCAGCTGTCCGAACCATCTCTGAGGGCCGACGGAGAAGGAAGATCGGCCAGTAAAATGGCCGATCACTCAGCTACTTCAAACTGCAAATCAAAGAACATCTAAGCATTGAGAACCACCGTGGTGAATCCAGGTGAGACTTTTTCTTGGCTCCTCTCTTTACTCTCTTTTGCTTCTTTTTTGCCTGTAAGAGTTTTGTTGGACTACTTCCCTGTCTTGAAAAAGCAGCTTCTACATGTTTGGGAAGAAAGGCGTTGAACAAAAGAATAGAATAGACTATATTTTATTTTCATTTGTTTTTGAGGTACAGAAAAAACTCTTTCTTAAGAGCTGTACTATTACTTTATGCTTGAAGATTATTTCTTTTTTCACATCATATTTTAAAAGATAGGAAAAGGGGGGGAAATGGTGTCTGGAAAAGATTTTTTTAATCTATTGAGGACATCTACTGGTGAAAACCTAATATTGCAACCTCTGGTTATTCTTTGGAGATGGAATAGACCTGACCTTCAAATTCTTTCAAGAGAAAAGATAAACTGATGTAGCAGTGGGAATTGTGGGGGTGGATACTGCTCACCTTTTACTAAATACAGCCTCCACAAAAAAGGAAAAAAGAGACGCTTTTCAATTACTATCAATATGGAGAAAGCTCAGTTATAATTAAACTGCAAACTTATATTGGAAAAGATTTATGAGGCTACTGCAGAAATATGTGCTACAATAAAAGAGTTTACTACATAATTAAGAACCAGAAGTTCCACTTCAAACCTTCAAACTGATTTCCAGACTATACCTGACCATTCTACAAATCAAAACTTACTAGAAGAGGAAACAACTGAGATAAAAGAGGCTTTACTTTATAAACATGTCATTTACAGTTTTGAGGATCAGAAGAACCAAAGATTAAGACTTGAAACTTTAAAGCAACGAAGCTTTAAGGATGAGAGAAACAGAGGCCTAATACAGAGGATGGGATTCCTATCGCTTCAAAGGGCACTGCAAGCAATAAAGAGAGATATATCGGTTGAAAGGGAAGCTTGGTTATGGAAACCTGTCTGACAGAGAAAGAAAGCCAGAATAAGACTGAAAAGAGAAATTTAAAATGATATGTAATGGATTAAAAGGCACTCTTGATTTATGGACTGTTTTAAGGACTAAGATTCAGACTTAGAAATAAGAAAAAAATAAGGGGTGATTATTAGAACAGATATCTTAAAACAGATTAAGAATGTAATTGGTGGAATAATAGGTTTATTTTGATGAAAATTATTATGTATTGGAATGGAAAAAATTGTGGTTCTTTAGATCTGGATTGTTTTAATAACCGAGTGTTTTAAATTAGTGGACGATGTTTTTGTATGAAAATCTAGATGTGATAAGGCATGATAATCAATTGGATGAAATTTGAAATTTGCTTAATGAACTGAAATGATTTAAAGCTTAATATTATTTTGTTACTTTAATTATATAATAAATTAAAGGTAATCTAGAATATTAAGAATGTTTTTTAGAACGATAGGTTTATTTGTATGAAAATTATTATGTAATGGAATGAAGAAAATTGAACAGATGTTTTAGATTTGGATTGAATTAATAATTGAGTTAATTTAATAAGATGATGTGTTTGCTTGATGACATGGATGTTAGTAGTTATGATAATTAACTGGATATAATTTGAATTCTGTCTAATGGATTGAAATGATTTAAGGTCTGACATTATTCTGTCAGCTTAAAGAGATTGATCAATTGATGGATTAGATATCTATAGGATAGATCAATATTTTATTTTAAATAGGGGATATTAGTGGAAGAAGAAATAAATAAGATTTATGATAAAATTAAGGAACTAGAATATATTTGGAAGGGATACCTGAATTGATAATGTTTTTATTTAAAGTTAATTTGAGTACGGTATTTTAAATTTGTAAAGCTTAAAAACAGTTCCAGGTTGAATAAATTTAAGCTAGAATTGGATTATTTTAAATATACTATGCTATTTGAGGGAAAAAGAGAGGGAATATTTGATGTATTGATGGAACTATGTATATATGTTTTGTTTTTGGATGTTTGACTACCCCGTCACCATGGTGTGTCCTGAGTACTTTGTCTTAAGAATTAAAAAACCCAATAAAATTTGTTTCAAAAAAAAAAAGAAATATGTGAAAAGGGGCATTGTCTTACCTGAACGTCTTTTCTCAGCATGATGATGTAGAATCCACCGATGGGTTATTTCAGCCTTCCTGTTCAGATGAGACTAAATCAGAACTTTGGCCACACCTCCCTCTGGGCGTGTCTACCCAGTTTTGATGAGGCGAAGCATCCATGACGAAGTCTGACGCAATAGCTCCAATAAAACTAACCCATGCCTAGACCATTTAAAAGGGAGGGTGTGGATTCTACATCATCATGCTGAGAAAAGGCATTCAGGAAAGACAACGCCCCTTCTCCAGCATGATGAATGTAGAATCCACCGATGGGACATACCAAAGCCGCTCATGTCCCCATAGGGAGGGGAAGGTCTAGGCTTGTGACTCTCGAGAAGAAACTACCTGTTGCAGAACCTGTCTGCCAAACGCAGCATCCACTGCTGCAAACTTATCAATTTTATAATGTGTGACAAATGAGGATGGAGACGACCACGTCGCCGCCCTGAAAATTTTCTCGACAAAAGCCTGGGTGGACGAGGCCACTGATGTTGCTGCACTACGTGTTGAATGAGCGGTGTGTGTAGGAACTGGAAGTGACTGTGAGAGATAGGCCCTAGCAATGCAAGCCCTAATCCACCTACCAATAGTTGAAGAAGAGACTTTCCGTCCCATGGTGGAGGGCTGAAAGGAAACAAACAGGATTTCCGACTTGCAAAAAACCGAGGTTCGTTTGATATAGTAACGCAGTAGCGCACATCCAAAGTATGCCACTGTCTTTCCAGATGGTGGGAAGGGTTAGGACAGAAACTCGGAAGAACTAGATCCTGGGACCCATGAAACAATGTATTAACCTTGGGAATAAAAGACGGGTCCAATCTAAGGACCACCCTGTCCTCAAAGAATGTACATAAATCGCTCCTGACAGAGAGAGCGGCCAATTCCGAAATCCTTCTGGCCGATGTAATAGCTACGAGGAATGCCATTTTCAGAGAAAGAAAGTGAAGGGAACAGGACCCTAGAGGCTCGAACGGAGGAGAGGTCAAAGCCTGTAATACCTTAGTCAAATCCCAAGACAGATAACGATGTACAGTTGGAAGGCCAGAATTAACTGCCCCCTTCAAAAAGGCACTAACTGCCGGGTGTTGTGAAAGCGGACTCAAGTTGTCACAGGTAAGAACCGTTGACAAGGCCGCGACTTGCCTGCGTACAGTACTAGGTGATAAGCCTTTATTTAGACCCTCCAACAGATATTCTAGTATGTTGGGGATAGTGACACAGAGTGGTCCCAGCTGGTGTGCAGTGCACCACTGACAAAAAATTTTCCATGTAGCGTCATAGATCCTATTGGTCAAGGTGCACCTTGAGGCTTGCTTAATAAAAAATGGTGACTGGGATGCATGGATTGAAGCCTGCCTCAGTGTACCTTTTTGGTACTAACAAATCTAACACTATTAGAACAACACATTACCTGTTTAGTGTGTTTACCTACTTAAGAGTGCATCTATCCTACCTTTCAAGGGTCCTACCACCCAAAATGGCTTACAAATTATGAAATATTGTGTTTTTGGTTCATAAGAAAATAAAATCCTCTATATCCGTCCCTCTGCCCTTCAACATTCAAAATACAAAATCTGGGACACCTCACTGTTAATTACCAAGGCCCTTGAAGTCATTTGGCAGTAATCAGAACAAAATCAGGCAAGAGCAGTTCAGATATAGGGCCAATGGCCCAGTTAGAGAAACTCTTCTGAGAAATCTTGAGCTTATCACTATCAAAAGCGATGTGGATAAACCCAACAGTTTAGTCTCAAGTGTAAAATTAGCTGACTGGATCTCAGATAAGAGGCAATGATTAAAAATTCTAGACAAAGTCAACCAACAAAAAACTCAGTTTCTTTAGTGCAGTGTTTCTCTACCTTGGGAACTCAAAGATGTGTGGACATCAACTCCCAGAATTCCAACTAACTGGAATTATATTCCAATTATAACATGCTGGCTGGGGAATTCTGGGATTTGGTCCAAACGTCTTCAAGTTCCCAAGGTAGTGAGGACTTCCGGGTGGCTCCGCTGGCGTCGCTATAGCCTCTTTGGAGGCTCCATTCTTCTGGGTTTGTTAAGCCGCATAAACAGCGAACACCAGCTGTTTTATTGCGGTGATAAACCCCCCCTTCGGGCAAAGAAGGGGTGAAGAGCATCAGGCTAAGGTTGAGTTCCTCTGAAATCCGCCTGGTAAAGCTATCAGGGGGGAAGAGTGAGAACTCCCTAGGAAGAAGCTTGAAGAAGCTCCTACCCAGAGACGTTCCTGTTTGTAAACAGGCTCAGACGCCGCGACCAGCTCCTGCTCGAGGAAAACTTTTTTAAAGAGACCTACATGCAGGCGGAGTGAATACAGGAGTCTAGTACTGCAAGTATTTCTTTATATTTTACTTCTGACCACGTATTTCTACAATCAACATAATGTATCCAAGATGGCGATCGCTTTTACTGTAAAGAGAAAGTTACCGGAAAGCGAAAGTGATTTTTTTTCTTTTTTTCTCAAGCGTTTAGAGCGATCGCTATGAGATGGCTCAGATTTACATTTTAAAATCTTATAAATTGTAATTCAAGAAGATAAGAGGAGGATATATTTTGGTAAAAATTTTGGTTTGAACAAAATGACTTCTAGACAAACTAAGTTAGTTTCCTCAAAGGTGGTATCTTCTCCAGCTCAGCCCTCTAAAGCAGTGACCAGCTCTTTTGCTCCCCCTCCTTCTTCAGCAACTATAGAATCTCACCCTTTGCCTATACAAGCTTCTTCAGAAATGCTTACTGTGAAAGATCTACAGGCTGCATTGTCAACAATGACTCTTAATTTGACTGAGGATTTGGAGAGAAGATTTGAAAAAAGGTTTGATAAAATGGAGAAAAAGTTGGAGAGTAAGATTGAGGATTTGGAGAATAAGATTGAGAACCAAGGCAAAGGTGTATCTGATGAACTGGAAAAAATTAAGGCAACAATCCAGACCCATAATATGGAAATAAGAGAGGATATTGTGGAAGCTGTTAAGGGGGTCTGGGAGGGTATTGAAGAAAAGGTTGAGGAGGTCGAGCAACAAATGAAAAGTGAATTATATGATCATGCTTTGATGGTGCAATACAATCAGATGATGTCTGCTATTAGAATTAGGGGCCTGAGGGAGGTATTAAATGAGACTCAGGATGATTTGAGAAGAATCTTTGAGGAAGCTTTCGAAAAAATTTTAAACGATGCTGTCAAGAATTTTTCCTGGCAAATTGATAGAATATACAGAATTAATTCACGGATTGCAAGACAAAGAAATTTACCTAGAGATGTTGTTATTTATTTTGTAACAAGGAGATTCAGAAATCATGTTCTTACAATATCTTATAATAAGATATTAAATGTTGCTGGTCAGGAAGTTGTGGTTCTGAAGGAGATTCCTCCAAAGATGTTGAGAGCTAGAAAGGACTATGCATTTTTGGTTGCTGAGCTTAAAATACGTGCTTTACAATATAGATGGGAGGTTCCAGCTGGACTTTCATTATCATATCAGGGTAAAAGATATTATTTGAATTCTGTTGCAAAAGCGAAAGATTTTGCTGAGAACGTGCTGAAGGCTGGTAGACCCCCATCCCTGACACCAAAAAATGCAGATTTGTCAAAAGAAGAAGGGATGGAACTATTACAACTACAATCTTCAGACTCACAGCCCCCCCAGCAGCTGGAGGAGCTTCGATGGAGTTGCCCGTACAGAGTATTGACATTTTCCAACCCCTGGAAATAGAGAAATCTAAAGATCAAAGGCAAACTAGATCAGCTACCAAGCGTATGGAAGAACAAGAAAAAGAACAACAACAATTACGCACATCTGCAAGTTTGGAAGCCATGGGAGCTAGACCAAAGAAGAAAACGGCAAAAATTGATTTGGTCTTGCAAAAGCTTTCTCAATCTGGCCATGTCAAATAAATATTTGACATGGAATGTCAATGGTCTAAATTATCCTCAGAAGAGGAAAAAGATATTTCACTATCTGACTCAATGTAAAAATGATGTAATCTGCCTACAAGAAACACATATTAGATCTAGTGATCAGAAATACTTGATAAATAATAAATTAGGTTCACATTTTGTGGCAGCGGCTAAAGAGAAGAAGAATGGAATTGTTATTTATGTTAAAAATCACATAAACGCTAAATTAATAGAAGCAGATGTTGAAGGCAGATTTTTAGTAATTGAAATTTTAATAGATGGGAAGAAAGTTCTTCTGATGGGTATTTACGCACCAAATCAACACCAAGGAAAGTTTTATAAATTAATACATAAAAATTAACACAATTTGATTATAGGTCTTGTATTCTAATGGGAGATTGGAATGGAGTTATGGATATTAGTTTAGACAAGAGGAAAACATCACCAATCCCTCAAACACGTTCTTTGCTGCCTAAATCTTTTTTTGATATTAAGGATGATTTTGATTTGATAGATATATGGAGAGAAAGAAATGGTAAAGAGCAAGAATTTACTTTTTTTCTGATAGACACCAATCATTTTCTAGAATTGATTTTATACTAACTACAAGTGACTTTATTTCTGGGGTAAGGAAAGTAAAAATTTTGCCTAAAGTTTTATCAGATCATAATCCGGTTTTGATGGAGTTAATGGTGGGCCAGACTCCTAGAAGATCTTGGAGACTCAATGAAAACTTGTTTCAATATGACTCAAACGTGCTTGAATGTAAAAGTGCCATGAAGGAATTTTTTATGTTAAATCTTCATAAAGGTACAACAATAGAAATGGTGTGGGATGCTAGTAAAGCTTTTATGCGTGGGGTTTTAATTGATATGAATAAAAGGTATAGACGTAAACGGGAGGAAAAAAGGAAGGAATTAGAGGAGGAAATAAGAAAGAAAGAGCAACTTTTAGTAAAGAGACCAGATGATAAAAATATTAAAGAGGGGATTAAGATTTTACAGAAACAATTTGATTTGTTGATGGCCGACCAAGTTGCTAGGAATATGCAATACGCTAAACATAACACATTTTTTAATTCTAATAAACCTGGCAGATGGTTGGCCTATACACTAAGGAAAAAACAAAAATCCCGCATTATTGATAAAATAGAATATAGAGGGAAGGTGGTATTTCAACAAGAAACTATTAAAAAAGCCTTTTTAGAATTTTATTCCAAGTTATATGCTGAAGATAAGATACAAGGGAACGAGATAGAAGTATTTTTGCAAAATGAGAATGTATTGACAATTACTAGTGAACAAAGAGATAGACTAAATAGATTAATTACATCAGATGAAATAATTTCGGTGATTAAACAATTGAAAATGGGAAAATCTCCTGGGACGGATGGTTTAACGGCAGTTTATTATAAGCATCTTCAAATGGAAATGGTGGAACCTCTTAGAGAGTTGTTTGTCAATATACAGGAGGGTGGTCAGGTTCCACCTTTGTGGAAAACGGCTTATGTTTCTTTAATTCCCAAAGAGGGAAGAGATAATGCTAAACCAGAAAACTTTAGACCTATTTCATTGTTGAATACGGATTATAAGATTTTTGCTAAAATTTTGGCTAACAGACTAATGAAAGTTTTACAAACAATAATTCATTCAGATCAAACTGGCTTTTTGCAAGGGAGACAGATGAAAACTAATGTTAGACAACTTATTAATATATTAGAATATTTGGACAAGCATATCCAGGTACCTGCAGTTCTTATGTTTTTGGACGCGGAAAAAGCTTTTGATAGACTGAACTGGCTGTTTTTGAAAAAGTTAATAGCTAGGATGGGAATGGGGGATCAGTTTATTAATTCCATATTGACTGTTTATCAGAAACAAACAGGTCAGATTATTGTGAATGGGCATTTAACAGATTCATTTAAGATAGAGAAAGGTACTAGACAGGGATGTCCTTTATCTCCATTGTTGTTTATTTTAACGCTAGAGGTCTTATTGAATAAGATAAGAACAGTAGATGATTTAAAAGGTATACAGATTAGACAACATGATTATAAATTATGTGCTTTTGCTGATGATCTGCTTGTGACATTGTCTCAAACAAAGCAGTCAGTACAGATTTTGATGGAGTTAATTAAAAATTATGGTAGGGTATCGGGTTTTAAACTAAACATATCTAAGACAAAGATGTTAGCAAAAAATTTGGATGGTAACTTAAAACAAGATTTGGAAAGAATAACGGGTTGTGAAATAGTTAAGAAAGTTAAATATTTAGGGATTGATATTGAAGCTTCTAATGGGAAGTTATATAAAAACAATTACCAAGTTTTGTGGAATAAGATACAAATAGAATTGGATAAATGGGCTAAATTACAATTATCTTTGTTGGGTAGGATAGCAGCAGTTAAAATGAATGTATTGCCAAAATTTTTATTTCTTTTTCAAATGCTACCTATACTTAAAAAAGATGCGAATTTGGAGGAGTGGCAGAAGGGTATTAATAGATTTGTCTGGAATGGCAAGAAACCGAGGATTAAATTAAAAATTATTCAGGATATAAGGGAAAGAGGTGGTTTGAAAATGCCCAATTTTAAGTTGTACTATCATGCTGCTGCTTTAGTAGCGATAAGTGATTGGATTAATTTAACCAATGACAGAATATTGAATATTGAAGGGTACAGTTTATTATATGGTTGGCATGCATATTTGGTTTATGATAAAAAGGTGGATAGGAGCTTCAAAGAGCACATATTGAGAAGCGCTCTGCTGCGTGTCTGGAAAAAGTATCAGTATAAATTAAATGCAAAGATTCCTTTTTGGACAGTTCCCAGACACGCAGTAGAGAATATAAATAGATCACAAGCTTTAGATGTGGTGCCTTATGAGAAACTCCTAATTAAAGAAGGGAATTTGCTAGTATTGAAGTCTTTGAATATGTTAAGGGACGAAGGAATTGTTTATACTTGGTTTCCATATGCACAATTGGAGTCTAGATGGAAAAAAGACTTTAAGATGGGCCTATCTTCTACAGATGAAAATTTAATTAAACAAGTTATAGATCAAAGGCCCATGCATATTAAAAGATTGTATAATGTATTGATAGAAATTGATTCTGAAACTGAGTTGGTTAAGGATTGTATGATAAAATGGGGACAAAATTTTGGACAACCAATCATGATGGATACTTGGGAAAGGATCTGGGTGAAAAATGTAAAATTTACACGAGCGACTCATTTAAGAGAAAATTTTTATAAAATGTTCTACAGGTGGCATCTGGATCCAAAAAAATTATCATGTATGTATCCTAATTTACAAGCTAAGTGTTGGAGGTGTGATAGTACGGACGCTACTTATTTTCATGTATGGTGGACTTGTAAAAAAATTAAGGCTTTTTGGATAAAAATATGGTGGATTCTTCAAAATATCTTGAAAAAACATATTGAATTTTTACCACAGATGTTTTTGCTTGGTATTATAAAAGACTGTACCACCAGAGAGACAAACTTAATCTTGAATTTGATTACAGCAGCAAGATTGTTGGTGGGACAATA
Source organism: Bothrops alternatus (assembly GCA_034064705.1). Classification (NCBI taxonomy): domain Eukaryota; kingdom Metazoa; phylum Chordata; class Lepidosauria; order Squamata; family Viperidae; genus Bothrops; species Bothrops alternatus. The sequence continues at coordinate 5,008,193 of JARGCV010000132.1, read as the reverse complement.
TTGGAAGAAGCCAGAATTACCATCTATTGAAGAATGGATTTTGAAAGTAACAAATATGGCAGAAATGGCCAAAATCTCTGCATATTTGAAGGACCACTCAAATGAGAAATATATGATGGATTGGAAAAGATGGATAGACTATATACAAGGGAGATATCATTTTAAGAAATTGTATTTAGCATATAATTAAATATTTATCTGTTAGGTTGTAAAATATAGTATTTTCAATAGGTTTTAAATAATATTTTGGGGTAACTTAGTGGGTTTTCTTGTGTTCTTACCCTGTATTCACTCTGGGAAGTCGGGGGGGTGGTTGGGGGGATTCATAATTTTATTATTTGTAATATCTAATATTTAATTGTGTTATATAAGTTTAGATATGAATTGTTTTAGCGGCACCTCAGAACCACATTTGAGGAGGAGGAGGAGTTTGAGGAGTGAAGGAGAAGGGAAGTAGGGAGTTGTAGGAGGAATGAGGAGAGTAAGGGAGGTAGAGAAAGTGGGGGGATAGAAGTTGAAAGGGAGGAGGTAGAGGGGGGATGTGGTTGGTGAGGTGCCTTATGATATATGTATACTATACACAATTATATTGTAGTAACTATTTTTTGTTCTATCATAACTATAAAACTAATAAAAATATTATAAAAAAAAAAGAGTTCCCAAGGTAGAGTAACCCTGCTTTAAAATGTCTTGGACTGTGTCAAAAGCTTAAAAAACATTTCTTCCTTCTCTTTCCAAATCAATCAATCTGATGGAGGGTCTTTTATTTAATCTCTCACATAGCAGGCTACCTGGAATCTATCTGGAATCTCTCCTCCACCCAACACTGCCCTCAGGATCCTGTTGCTTTCTCAATGTATGATCTTGGCCAAGATTAGGAACTAAAAGGAAAACTTTCTACCAATCCCAGCAAATGCTCTCACCCCTTGCAGGCAAAGCACCAATGCTGGAAATGCAAGCGTTTTCCTCACAGCAGCCACCATAGAACTCATGGCCTGAAGGGGAAAGAAGTGTGGTGAACAAATAACTCATTAATTTGAAGCGATCAAACATTTCCGTGAAAAATAGCAGCTGCAATTGTAAAGCAGAGCTTAAAAATATGGGAGCTATCTGTCCTACGTGCCTCGGGGCTCAAGGTGATCTCCAGCTGATTAACAGAAATGCTTACCCATTACTGAGCCATTACCAGAACTGTACATAAGTCAAACAAATACACATGCAATTTTCCTCCAAGTCTGATAAAATATAGACAAAGATGAGTTTAAGGTTAAATAAACCTTTCTACAATTTCCCATTTGGAAGGTTAGGCTGACTTTCTACTATGTCCAACATGGAAATTTATGCAACAGGTCACCCCAAAGGGAAACGCAAACTACAAACAGTTCAACTTCTCCTATTGGTACAGGCAGTCCTCAATTAAGCCCAACATTTTTGTTGCTAAGCGAGACAATTGTTAAGTGAGTTTTGCCCCATTTTATTACCTTTCTTACCACCGTTGGTAAGTGTATCACTGCAGTTCTTAAGTTAGTAACGTGCTTGTAAGTGAATCTGGCTTCCTCATTGACTTTGCTTGTCAGAAGGTCCCAAAAGGGGATCACATAATTCCAGTTATGTGACAACCCCAGTTGTCAAGCATCCTAATTTTGATCATGTGATCAAGGGGATGCGATAATGGTTGTAAGTGCGAAAAACAATCATATGTCACTTCTTTCACTGCTGTTGTAACTTCAGACAGTCACTAAACGAATGGTTGTAAGTCAAGGACTATCTGGCTGCATGATGGACAACAATAAATTAGAACAGGGCTTTTCAACTTTTTCACAGATTGTACCACTTTTAGGACATGACAATATTTGAGTACCATCAGTGCTTAGCAAGTTGTCAAAAAGAGGGAGGGAATTTTGGGTTTTACTGATTAGATTCATTTGTTATAGAAATGGCTAGTTTATAATATTATGGAAAAGTAAAAAATTGAGGTTCAATGTTAACACTTCCTTCTACTGCATCAGAGGAAGTATGTTCTTTTTCCCTTCTCCCCCTCACTTCCCCCCCCCTTTTCCTCCCCACTGTGTCCTACTATTTGCTTTTGTATTTTTGTATTTTATTCTATAATCTAATAAAATATTACAAACTGTAGAAAAAAAGAACCAGTTTTAATTTCTTCTGTGGCTGTTCCTTTGCTGAATCACTTTCCCTTTGCACTGACAAATGTATGATGAATTCAAACTTGGCACTTTTATGACTTGTGGACTTCAACTCCCAGAATTCCTCAGTCCTCATGGCTAGTTGAGGAATTCTGGGAGTTGAAGTCCACAGGTCTTAAAGTTGCTAAGTTTGTAGACTCCTGAGCTAGCTGGTTGGCCCTTTTGAGCTTTTCCAATCCCTTCCCAGTACCCTTAAAGACACAGGAATCAAGTGCAAAGCAAGAAATTAAGAAACACAAACTCGGGGTTTTTTTTTTCCTTTTAAGCTGCCTCAGGCGTGTCACATGTCACAATGTTGCCATCCTTGGCTGAAAGGCTCCAGCAATCGTGAAATGCTTTAGCTTTAAATTAAGCCTGTTTACCTTCAAAGAAAATTTTCTAAAAGCCACAGACAGATTCAATTAAAGGGGGTAAAACTAATTACATTTCTTTCCTGATGTCTTTTTTCCCCTTCCCCCACCCAAACCACGTTCTTTTATAGCCTCTCCTCTCCCCCCCATTTTTCTTCAGTTCACCTCCAGCTCCAAGCTGCTTCAGGAAGGCCAATCAGCTGGAGCCAATCACCTGGAGCCCTGCCCAAGCCCAGACAGTCCTGTAACTGCAGCTGCTTCTCCCTCAGGCTTGGCTCGCTTTGGCTCATTCCCCTCCCCTGCTACACTTGGATAGCAATCAGATACCATCTGCCATGTGGCAAAGTACCACAAGTGGTACCCATACCAGGGGTTGAAAAGCCCTGAATTAGAACACAGAACAACAAAGTCATCAGGCTGAACGGTACCTTAGAGGTCTTCTAGTCCAACCCCATGCTCAAAGCTGGAGACCTTATACCATCCTGGTCAAATGGTTGTCCAGTCCATTTTTGAAAACCTCCAGTGATGGAGCACCCACAACTCCAGAAGGCAATTAGCATTTGTGTGTATTCTTATTTCAGGGATAGCATCCAGGCTTAGATTCTGCTTCGCAGATGGAAAGTGTGCAAACAGTTGTGATCCTCCCATGTGTACAGAGATATCATCTTACAGAGCATGAAAATCCACCAATGACCGTACAGCTATATTGGGTTGGGCCATCCTTTGGTAACGAGGGCCCATTTCTAGTGGTGGGATTCAGCCGGTTCGCACCACTTTGGCAGAACCAGTAGCTAATTTTTTGTTGCCCAGGCCCAGAATGGACTTCTGGAAGCAGCATCCACACAGAGAACCGGTTGTTCACCTATTTGAATCCCACCACTGCCCATTTCTATCAAGCAGGAGGCTTGCAACCTCAAAGAGCCACAGAGATCATTGAAGAATTTCTTGAAAATAAAATAGATGCATTAAAACTATTTGAAGTCAATTAAGTAATGGAGCTACAGGTAGTCCTCAGCTTACAATCATTTGTTTAGTGACCATTTGAGGTTACAACGGTCTTACACTTACAATCATTGCAGCATCCCTATGGTCATATGATCAAAATTCAGTCACTTGGAAACCAGCATCTATTATTGATCCCTGCAGTGTCCCGGAGTTATGTGATCATCATTTGCAACCTTCCCAGTCAAGAACACAAGCAAAGTCAATAGGGGAACAGGACATGCTTTATGACTGTGTGATTCACTTAACAGGCGCAGTGATACACTTAACAGGCAAAGCAAAAAGCTCACAAAATCAGACATAACTGAGGTAACAACCATCTTGCTTAGCAACAGACTGGGGGAGGGGGGTTACAAGTGACCTTTTCTCCATAGAGAGCTGACCTCTGACCCACGTTCTTCTCAAAAACAGAACTCAGGTGGAAGCAAGGTGTGCCAAAAGTGTTGTTAACTAATGTCCAAATAAGATTATAGTAGACGGTTGCTCTCTCTTGCAACAAGTCCCACTTTGGGAGAAACTATAAATTATATGATTTTATATAAAATGTGAACTAATAGAAACTAATGCAGAGTAAGAGAAAGAAAAAAATAAAAAAAGAAAGAACTAAAAGTGCAAGAGCAAAGAAAGAAAGAGACAAAAAAGCAGCTTCCCATCTTCTTTACAACGGTCATAAGGATAATCATAAATTTACCTCTTGCTTCATCCAAACCATAAATCATACGTTCATGTTCTTGTGTTTCACGCAAAAATGCCACAAGATAGTGGTTCTCAATCTTTTCTTCACTACGGATCCCCTTTAAATACCTTTGTGGCCATGGACCTCCCCCCCTCAAGACTTAATTCAAGATTTAAAACATAACTTTTTTCAAGCCTTCGCAGAACCCGTGACTACATCACGCCCCCTCCCCAGGGGTCTAGCAATCACAGGTTGAGAACCACTGTTATAAAAGGTTTCCAGTCAACAATAAATGTAGAAATTGTCTTTTCTCTGTTCAAAGAAATCTGTTGGATCTTCTCAGCCAGTTCCATTATCTTCACCAACCATTCCTCCATGGTAGGTAATGCCGAATCTTTCCATTTTTGTGCAAATAATAATTTGCACGTAATATCATGTATAAAAATGAGAAACAACACATTTCAAAAGGGGGTTTGTGAAATACAGACCCTCCTATGAGTCAGAAGTAAGAGGAATGGCGGATCCGTGGTGCAAACAAATTAAGTTATGTCGCTGGTGGCAAAGCAGAAGTTGCAAATAGCATACAATATTAATTGCAGCTGTCTGGAACCCAATAAATGCACTTAATCATCTGAGACTTGGATTGCAGATGCAAATGCTGAGCATAGGTGAGGGAGGGGTGCCTTGCAAAAGGACCAAAACTCTCCTCTCAACCAAATGCTCAAAGCTTCGAGATACTGCATCTTCTCAAAAGCTTGGTGCAGATGTTTTGAGAGCATGGAAATGTGTTCATTGCAGAGGAGATACTTCTGCTGGGATTACCAACAAAGACAAATGTAGATGATACAGGACAACCTTCAAGAGGACCCTTGGAGTCTTTTAAAAAACCCAAGTGCCTTGACATTTTAGGAACAATTTAAGAGGAGCACTTTGGTAGCTTCACAAAATACCCTTCCAGATAAGTTACACATAGCTATAAAACACATCCCTACAAGGAAATAGACCTCACTGGTGGTAACAAAGTTTATTCCTGAACAAATCTGAACAGAACAGAACCTGAGATGCCTGCAAATTAAGGAAGAAATCAGTTAAATTAATCTTATCGCTGATGCTTTCTCAGAAGAATTCCTGAAATGGTTCTCCGACAAGGAAAAAAAATGGCACTGATCCCTTTGAAAGGTGCCTTTTCCAATCTTTGAAGTATTATTTGGAGTAAATAGTTGTATTCCAATCAAAACAATTTAATGCTATCTACAATTCATGTGCGGTCCCCTTTTTTACCTCTATCAATTTAAACAAATTGATTAATGGGATGTCACAGCTCAACATTAAAAGGATTGTTTATTTACACAGTCATACGTGAATCAATGCCAGAGTGATTTCCATTTTTTGGGGGGGGAGGCAGTGCAGCAGGTGGAATTGCTAGCCTAAAGATAGCTTCAGTCAAGAGCCAAATTAAAAGAATTAACTGGAAGAGGGGGGTGGAATTACTGGCTCTTTGCTTCTTTACAAGATAGGATTAGATCTAGTGATCTGAGGATGTAGGCGATTGGATTTTGGCCAAATGCCAGAAGTAATTTGCTAACTAAAGCTATTTGATAATGGAAACCATGCATGATTGAGTCTTCATTGACATATTGCAACACGGTTTGGGGAGAAATGCCTGCAGTTGATGTGGCAAGAATTAGTACATTCCAATGACTTTCTGATTCTCTGCCTATTTTTTTTTTTAAAAATGACTAATGAAGTTACTTGGATGAGTAACAAAATGTCTCAGATTAACAAACTTTGGTCCAGTTGCCATGATTTAACCTTTTAGATACATGCATAATAGAGGTGATAAGTTCTCTTAGATGTTCAGTAGAGGCTGGATAGTCATCTGTTGGTGCTGCTTTAATGGTGGGCTTCCTGCACCGGGCAGATAGTTAGTCTAGATGGCCACCAAGAATCCCCTACATCACTGGTGTCAAAGTTACCATGTCACGTGACGTGTCGCGACACATCATGACTTTTTTTGTATTGCTGGAGCTGGGGTGGGCGCAACCTCCACATGATGCAACTGGCCCGTGGACTGGCAGTTTGACACCCCTGCCCTACATTTTATGATTGGATCCCCCAATTTTCCTCCTTAACTAGAAGTTGCAGTTACCCTAAAGAATCATGGCCACCATAATTGAAGAAAAACTGCATTAGAACAGCATGTCACTTCTGAAAGTCTTCTAAAAGTTCAAAGAATAGAGATCTTGACCTCTCTCTAAACCAAGAATGGAAATCCTCTCTCTATAAAACAATTTTCTTCATTCCTTTGGGCAAATATACTGGCATGCAGGGTGTTTTTATTCCATATATTACCAGATTAATCTTTGAACTGTGAATCTGTCTGTGGGATTTCAATGTCCTGCTATATTTAGTTGCAGAGCTGTAAGGAAGTGATTTGGGAGGGTATAAAATTGCTGGGGGCATAGGGTTAACTCCTTGAGTGCTGCCCCAGAAATGGACTTTGGGTGGTCTTTGTGAATTGATTCAGGGAAGGAATTTATTTTTGGTTTGATAAATGTTTTCCTTGAGGAAGCCATAATAATACAGCTGGAAACAATGGTGATTCCTTATTAAGCTGTTCTGAAATACAAAGACAGATAAGGCCAGGAAAAGGGTGAGGAATTTTCATAACAATAAACTATGGTTCCAAAGGCTTTATCTCAGCATCCTGTCAGATGGTAAAGACCAGGTCCACATAGAAAGGTTCAATTAAACTGATTTATTGCTAAACAGCCTATGCACCGGAATCTTTTCAATTAATGCCTACTAGCACATGCTTCAAGGGTCACTGAATTCAAGAGGAGGTTGGTCTTAGTCTGCTTGTGGCTATGTAGGGATTCTAGACTAATCCCTCTTTTAACTCCCCCCCCAGGTTCTGCCACTCCATCTCCTACACATCCAGAAGGGATAATTATCATGGGTTTGATTATTTCCATTTCCTTAAGGCAGTGTTTCTCAACCTTGATAACTTTAAGATGTGTGGATTTCAATTCTCAGAACTCCCCAGCCAGTATTTCAATTACTTTTAAACTTAGAAATCTAGGTACAAGAGAGTAGTATGAATCTTTGAACAATTTTTTATTTTTATTATTATTTTATTAGAGGAGAAACAGAGGAAAAAACGTAAGAGCCATCTGATATTAATATCAATTTAATTTGGTTTTTAAACTTTGAAAAATTGCCTGGGCTTGAAACAGGAGAAACTGAAACATTTGGAAACAAAAAAACATTTTTCTGGTTTTTTCCCCCAAAGAACATAATAATTTTCTTTCAAGAGCGTTCCAAATGACACATTTTTCCTCTTCAAAATTTTTCTAGGATTTTTCCCTCAGGCTCATAGAAAGGAATAACAGTATGAAGAGAGGGGGCGTTGTCTTACCTGAACGCCTTTTCTCAGCATGGTGGTGTAGAATCCATATGATTGGGTTATTTCAGCTTTCCTGCTCAGAGAGACTAAGTCAGAGCTTTAGTTACACCTCCCTTTGGGTGTGTCTTCCCAGTTTTGACGAGGCGAAGGATCCTGACAAAGTCTGATGCAATGACTCCAAAAAACACAAAAAAATGACAATACGCAAGCCTAGACCCCTATCCAAGGGAGGGCGTGGATTCTACACCACCATGCTGAGAAAAGGCGTTCAGGTAAGACAACGCCCCTTCTCCAGCATGGTGGATGTAGAATCCACATGATTGGGACATACCAAAGCCCCCCATGTCCCTAAGGGAGGGAAGGTCTAGGCTGGTGTCTCCCTAGAGGAAACCTGTTGAAGAACCTGTCTGCCAAATGCGGCGTCCGCCGTGGCAAACCTATCGATCTTATAGTGCGTAATGAAAGATGATGGAGATGACCAAGAAGCCGCCCTGCAAATCTCCTCCACAGAGGCCTGGGTAGACCAGGCCACAGAGGTTGCTGCGCTGTGCGTGGAGTGAGCCGTGATACGAGCCGGGACCGGAAGTGACTGGGACGCATAGGCCCTAGCAATGCAAGCCCTGATCCATCTGTCAATGGTAGAAGAAGAGACCTTCCTACCCATGGAGGAGGGCTGAAAGGACACAAACAAGGCCTCCGACTTGCGAAAGGTCAAAGTACGCTTGATGTAAAGATGCAGAGCCCTGCATACGTCTAGGTTGTGCCACTGACGTTCCAGATGGTGGGAAGGATTTGGGCAGAAACTAGGCAAAATTAGGTCCAATGACCTGTGAAACCCAGTGTTCACCTTGGGAATAAAGGAGGGGTCTAATCTAAGGACCACCCTGTCCTCATGGAAGATACAGAGGTCCTCTCTGACTGAGAGGACGGCCAATTCCGAAATCCTCCTGGCCGAAGTAATTGCAACTAAAAATGCAACCTTCAAGGAGAGAAAATGCAGAGAGCACGACTTGAGAGATTCGAAAGGAGCAGTGGTTAAGGCCTGCAACACAGTAGGTAAGTCCCAAGATTGGTATCTGTGTACTGTGGGAGGACCAGAATTGGCCGCCCCTTTGAGAAAGGCGGAGATAGCTGGATGGTGTGAGAGCAGACCCAAATTGTCACAGGTAAGAACCGTGGACAAGGCCGCAACCTGCCTACGAATGGTGTTAGTGGACAAGCCCTTGGAAATGCCCTCCAGTAGATAGTCTAAAATATTAGGGACTGTAACCGCAAGGGGGTCCAATTTGTGTGAGATGCACCACTGGCAGAAGTTTCTCCACGTGGCGTCATAGATCCGGTTCGTCGAAGGGCGTCTGGATGCCTGGATCATAGAGATCACCCCCGAGGAATAGGCCTGACTAGTTAGACTCTCCCGCTCAAGTGCCAAGTGGCTAATTGGAGCCACTGGGGGTCTGGATGTTAGAGCTCCCCCTGGCTGAGAGCTACTCGGTCCGGAGGAAGCCTCCACGGAGGAGACAGGGACAGATCCACTAGGTCTGCAAACCACGGTCGTCGTGGCCAATATGGAGCAACCATTCCGCCTGTGAATGGTGGCCTGCAACAGCGGAAGAGGAGGGAAAGCATAGCGCAGACCCTCCGGCCACTTGCACCGGAGAGCATCCGTCCCCTCGGCCCCCCTTGTGGGGAATCTGAAAAAGAATCCAGATGGATTACATCCTCGGGTACTGAAGGAATTAGCAGAAGTAATAGCTCAACCACTTGCTGGAATCTTTGAAAAGTCATGGAGAACAGGAGAAGTCCCAGATGATTGGAGAAGGGCAAATGTTGTCCCTATCTTCAAAAAAGGGAAGAAGGCAGACCCAGGGAACTACAGGCCAGTTAGCCTGACTTCAATACCAGGAAAGATTCTTGAACAAATCATTAAGCAACATATATGTCAGCATTTGGATGGGAATTCAATAATTAACAGCAGTCAACATGGGTTTGTAACAAACAAGTCGTGTCAAACTAATCTAATTTCATTCTATGACAAAATCACGGAATGGGTTGATCAGGGAAATACAGTAGACATAGTATTTCTGGATTTCAGCAAAGCTTTCGACAAAGTATCTCACACCATCCTCATTGAAAAAATGATCAAATATGGGATTGACAAGGTGACTGTTAAGTGGGTTCATAACTGGCTTAGTAACCGTACTCAAAGAGTGGCTATAAATGGCTGCACATCCAACTGGAAGAAAGTCTCAAGCGGAGTGCCACAAGGCTCTGTTCTGGGCCCAGTTATGTTTAATATTTTTATAAATGATTTGGATAAGGGAATTGAGGGGAAACTGATCAAATTTGCAGATGACACAAAGCTAGGAGGGATTGCAAACACCAGAGCAGAGAGAGAAAGGATTCAAAAAGATTTAGAGAAACTCGAACAATGGGCTGCAGCTAATAAAATGGTATTTAACAAGGAAAAATGCAAGGTACTACATCTGGGTAAGAAAAATGAAAAAAGCACATATAGTATGGGAGGAATCCAGCTGAGCAGCAGTACATGTGAAAAGGACCTCGGTGTCCTAGTGGATCATCGATTGAACATGAGGCAACAGTGTGAAGCAGCTACAAAAAAGGCAAACACAATCCTGGGGTGTATCAAGAGAAGCATAGAGTCCAGATCACGTGAAGTTATTATTCCCCTCTACTCTACCTTGGTCCGACCTCACCTGGAGTACTGTGTCCAGTTCTGGTCACCCCAGTTCAAGGAAGACACTGACAAACTGGAGCAGGTTCAAAGGAGAGCTACCAAGATGGTGAACGGTCTACAAACCATGTCCTATGAGGAACGGTTAAAGGAATTAGGAATGTTTAATCTACAGAAAAGAAGACTGAGAGGAGACATGATAGCTGTCTACAAATACCTGAAGGGCTGTCACAGTGCAGAGGGATCAGCCCTGTTCTCATTTGCCCAAGGAAGGACTAGAAACAATGGGATGAAACTGCAGGGGAAAAGATTCAGATTAGATGTTAGAAAAAAATTTCTAACAGTAAGGGTGATCGACCAGTGGAACAGGTTGCCACAGGAGGTGGTGAGCTCCCCTTCGATGGAGGTCTTCAAGCAGAGACTGGATGGCCATCTGTCTGGGATGGTTTAGGGAATCCTGCCTCGAGCAGGGGGTTGGACTCGATGACCCGGGAGGTCCCCTCCAACTCTACGATTCTATGATTCTATGATAAGCTGGGCGTTGGACGGGGAGGCAAACAAATCCAGGCATGGCCTGCCGAACCTGCTCACGATCATCTCAAACAGCCTTGGATCCAGGCGCCACTCCGAGTGGTCTACGGTCAACTTGCTCAGGGAGTCTGCCTGTCGGTTTGCCTCTCCCGAAATGTGCTCTGCTCTGATTGAGCCCAAGTTGGCCTCTGCCCATAAACCTAGTTCCATGGCCTCCTGCAGGACAGCCCAGGAATGTGTCCCTCCCTGTTTGTTGATGTGAGCCTTGGCTGCCACGTTGTCCTCAGGATCAACACGTGTTTCCCTGACACTAGGGAGGAGAAATGAAGAAGAGCCAAATGAATCGCCCTGAGTTCCAGCCAGTTTATGTTTTGTTTGAGGTCCACCCTGGACCATCGCCCCTGTGCCAAATGGTTCTGGACGTGGCCCCCCCAGCCAAACAGACTGGCATCCGTGGTCAGGACGAGCCTGGAGGGCTCCTTGAAGATGGTACCCTTGGACATTGCTGCAGAAGTCCACCACTGGAGAGATGAGAGAATGTGGGGTGGGACCTGGACCATCCTGGTGGAGGCACTGAGGTTCCGTTTCTGGAAGGGGAGAAGGAACCACTGGAGGTTCCTCGAGTGCAGTCTTGCCCATGGGACTATTCCCATGCAAGATACCATCTTTCCCAGGAGCTGTGACAGTCGGACCAGAGGAACCGTCCTCGCCCCCCGAATCTGGGGTACTAATTATTATTATTATTATTATTATTATTATTATTATTATTATTATTATTATTATTATTATTATTATTATTATTATTATTATTATTATTATTAAATTTCTATACCGCCCCTCTCCCGAAGGACTCGGGGCGGTGTACAGCTTTAAAATTTAAAAAACATATAAATATACAAAATTAGAATAATTAAAAATGAATTAAACAAATTCGGCCATAAAATCCCTATATAAAACCCAATATATATGAATCATGAAATTACTCATTCCCCCTAAAACATTTTAACCTTGCTGGAACCGGAGCTTCTATACCAGGCCGGCCTGTCGAAAAAGGAACGTTTTCAGTTCCCGACGGAAGGTGCATAAGTCTGTCATCATACGGAGTTCGGGGGGGAGCTTGTTCCATAGCGTGGGAGCTCCCACAGAGAAGGCTCTCCCCCTGGGGGTCACCAGCCGACATTGTCTGGCCGACGGCAACCCGAGGATGCCCTCTCTGTGGGAGCGTACCGGACGGCGGGAGGTATTTGCTACCGTAGCAGTAAGCAGTCCTGTAAGTATCTGGGTCCGATGCCATGGAGCGCTTTAAAGGTGGTCACTAACACCTTGAATCGCACCTGGAAGACCACCGGCAACCAGTGCAGCTTGCGCAGGAGCGGTGTTACATGGGAGCGCCACGATGCTCCTGTCACTACCTGCGCGGCCGCATTCTGGGCCAGTTGGAGCCTCCGGGTGCACCTCAAGGGGAGCCCCATGTAGAGAGCATTACAGTAGTCCAGCCTGGAGGTAACGAAGGCATGAGTGACTGTGCATAGCGAGTCCCGGTCTAGGAAGGGACGCAACTGGCGCACCAGGCGAACCTGACAGAACATCCTCCCGGCCACGGCCGTCAAATGGTCCTCTAAAGACAGCCGTGAATCCAGGAGGACTCCCAAATTGCGAGCCATTCCCATGGGGGCCACTGTTTCACCCCCAATAGATAGCGATGGAGTCAATTGGCTATACCGGGACGACAGTAACCACAGCCACTCAGTCTTGGAGGGGTTGAGCTTGAGTCCGTTCTTCCCCATCCAGACCCGCACGGCCTCCAGGCACTGGGTCAGCACGGCAAGGGCATCGTTGGGGTGGTTTGGCGTGGAAATGTACAGCTGAGTATCATCAGCGTACTGGTTATAGTCCACGCCAAAACCATGGATGATCTCACCCAGCAGCTTTACATAAATGTTGAACAGTAGAGGCGAGAGGACCGACCCCTGAGGTACCCCACATACGAGGGGTCTCGGGGTCGACCTCTGGCCCCCTGTCAACACAGACTGCACCCGGCCGGAGAGGAAGGAGGAGAACCACTGCAAAACAGTGCCTCCTATACCCAGCCCCTCCAACCGTTGCAACATGATACCATGATCGATGGTATCAAAAGCCGCCGAGAGGTCCAATAGCACCAGAACAGAGGAGCAACCCCGAGCCCACCAGAGATCATCCACCAACGCGACCATAGCTGTTTCCGTGCTGAAGCCAGGAAAAGCCTGAAGCCCGACTGGTGCGGATCCAAATATGACGATTCCTCCAGGTGCTGCGGGAACTGTCGGGCAACCACACTCTCAACAACCTTCGCAAGGAAGCGAAGGTTGGAGACAGGACAGTAGTTTGATAAAACAGCTGGATCCAGGGCAGGCTTCTTGAGGAGGGGCCTCACCACCGCCTCTTTCAAGGTGGCAGGAAAGACACCCTCACTCAAAGAGGCGTTGATAATTGCCTGAAACCAGCCTCGTACCACCTCCCGGGATGCCAACACCAACCAGGAGGGGCACGGATCCAGTAAACATGTGGTCGCCCTAAGTCCCCCCAGCAACCTGTCCACGTCCTCGGGAGTCATGGGGTCAAACTCAACCCAGGTAACAGTCTCAGGACCTGACTCCATCTCTCCCACTGGACATACCCAGTTGAAGTCAAAGCCTTCCCGTATCTGAGCGATTTTATCATACAGATATTTTCCGAAATCCTCAGCTCTACCCTCTAAGGGGTCTCCTCTCACCTCCTGGTAAAGGAGGGAGCGGGTCACCCTAAACAGGGAGGCTGGGCGGTTATCTGATGACGCAATAAGAGCAGTGAGGTAGGAACACTTCTCTGCTCTTATCGCCGCTAGGTAGGACCTAATATGGTCTCTTACCAGTGTTCGATCAGATTCGGCACGGCTCGACCTCCAACTGCTCTCTAGGCATCTTTTCCAGCATTTCATCTCTCTCAACCAGATGCTGACCCGACGCTCCAGGGAGAGGTAGACCCTGCAAAGGTCGGAGTCAATCAGGGCTCCTAAGTGAAGGAGCCGCTTTGTGGGGACTATGTGGCTTTTTTTGAAATTCACAGAAAAGCCATGATCCTGTAGAACTTGAATGGTGGTAGCCAGGTCTGACCTCGCTAGTTGGAGGGACCGGGACTGGACCAGGATGTCATCATCCAGGTAGCACTGTACGCGCACCAGCTTCATCCACAGGTGAGCTGCCAACACTGCCAGGACCTTGGTGAAAAACCTTGGAGCTAAAGACAGGCCAAACGGAAGAGCCCTGTATTGATAATGCTGGTGTGCGTAACAGAAGCGCAGGAACCTGCGATGCTCCTGGGAAATTGGGATATGGAGGTAAGCCTCCATGAGATCTATTGAGGAGAAAAAATCTCCCTTCCTGATGCCGGCCAGAATGGATTTTAGGGTCTGCATTTTGAACCTTCTGTAAACTAGAAACCGGTTCAGGCCTTTTAGATCCAGTATCGCCCTCCATCCTCCTGACGATTTGGGGACCACGAACAGGATGGAGTAGAAACCTTTCCCAATTTGATCCCCAAGGACTGCATCTATGGCCCTGATTTCTAGAAGGTGAGTGATGGCAGTGGTGACTAATCGTGCTTTTGAGGGGTTTCGCGAGACCGGACAGAGTAGGAAGTGATCGTGGGGAAGTGACTGAAACTCGAGAGCCAGACCCCGTCTGATGGTGTCCCTGACCCAAGAGTTGGTGGTGGTCTGCTCCCAGACCTGGTAAAACTGTTCCAGTCGTCCTCCAATCGGAATGTTCCCTATGACGTCACTTGGAACGTCTATAGGGACGACCTGAACCCCTGAAGGAACATTTGGACTATGACTGACCCCTGGCTCCACTGTTCGGGCAGTCCTGTTGTCGATCCTGCCTCTGGGGAAAGTATTGGGAGTTTCTGGGCCAATCCCAGGACTGCCCTGCCGAAAGGGCTGTCGCCATTCCCAAGAGCCAGCCGGGCAGAAAGACTCCTGCTGAGGCCACCTGTCAGTCTTCTTGGAGGGGTGAACCATGACCTTACGCTTGTCCTTACCCTTGACCACAAAGGGATCAAGGATTGGGCCAAACAGATCCTTGCCAGCGTACTTGGCAGTGGAGAGACGCCATTTTGCCTTTAGGTCAGTTTTCCATTGCCTCAACCATAGTAGTCTGCGAGAGGCCACTGTGGCGGCAATGGATCTGGCCGAACACTTGGCCGAATGGAAAGACGCATCGGCCATGTACTGGGAGGCAGCCACTAGTTTAACTAGTCTCTGGTGAACTCTGACCTGATCGGGGGGAACTGAGGCCTGAAGATCACGAAGCCACATGATGGCAGCCCTGGCGAAAAAGGAGGAAGAAGTTGCAGCCTTTATGGCCAACCCCGAGGCCTGATGAGCTCGTCTGAAGGAGAACTCGAACTTCTTGTCTTCTGCCTTGAGAGCCTCTGCTGTGTCGCCTGGGGAGGCGGAAGTAGAGAACAGAGAAATTAAAGGGGAATCCACCGATGGAACCTCCAATAAGGCAGCAAAGGAAGGAGAAACATTGTACAGTTTCCTTTCCAAACTACTTTCCTTTGGAGTGGATGCCAGGGAGGACCACTGAGACTCCACTGCATCCCGAAAAACCAGAGGACAAGGAACCTGCTTTTGTTTGGTTACCTTTACTGCAAATAAAGGGTTAGCCTCCTGCGTGGCGGAGGTAGAAGGCCTCTCCTCCTGAACTGAAGTCAGGTTGGTAGTAGTGCAGGCCTTCAGAAGAAGGGATTTGAACAGAGAGGGGTCAAATAGACCCGAGGTGAAGGCCTGTTCTGGTGCTGCCTCTTCATCCTCTGACATGGGCGTGTCAGCTATGGCTAGGTCCACTGACTCCTCCTCCCCCAATTGAGAGGAGGATTCAGAGATATCTGAACCTGCACCTCCCGGCTGAGGAAGGGAGCTGGGAGGAGGAGGCAATTGTTGAGAAGGGACTTGGGAGCTCCTAGAGGAGGACATAAATTGAACAAAGGCATGGTGCATGAATGCCTGAAATTGGCTCTGAGACCACATGTCCCCTTGGACCCTGGGATCAGTCCCAACCACCGTTGGAACATGAGCAACCTCAGGGCTCTGATGGATGGAAGAGGATGAGGAGTGGGGAGGGCCTACCTGTTCGGTTACCCCCAGAGGAGAACTAATCCAAGAGGCTTCTTGCACAGGTGCTAAAAGAGGCTCCAGGATGGAAGTATCCAGTGGGGCAGGGGGAACCATTTCAGCCCCACTGGATAGGAGCCGCTGTGCCTTGGAGAATTCCCTCTCCAGTGCCTGATGTCTCCTCGAGGCCTCTCGCTTGGCTGTTTTAGAAGTCTCCTTAGTAGTCAAATGCTTGATTTTGGCCTTTTTCTTCCCCCCTGCTTCCAATTCAGTAGATCTGCGCTTTGGCTGCGCAGGGGGTGCACCAGAGACTTAAGATGCCGAAGGCGAAGAGCTGTCTGCCACTGCAATCTAGATAGAGCCGGCAAAGGGTATCTAGAAGTGGGGGGAACCCAGGCACGCAGATCAAGGTCAGAGGTGGAGCACAACCGATCCTCACACTGAGCCTTGGTAATGGCAGAACAGTCAGATAGCAGACTACTCCTGTCCGATTAGGCCATGTGACTAAAAGCCACTACTAACAATAACAGGTGGTCAAACAATTCCCCACTCCAAGGAACAGGTCTGAAGACCTGTAACCAGTACCAATCCACTAACAATTACTGTAAAAATAGGATTATACGACTGCCCTGACAGCCATGGGCCTAGCGAGCAACAAGAAATCCGGCCTAGCTGGCCTTAACCCACTGGAGATCAAGAGGCGTCCGCCTATACCATTCCAACAGTTGACTATGAATACGAAGAAACAGTCCCCCCGTTCAGACCTGTTAGCACAAGTCAAGGCAAACTGCAGGGATAGAATGCGGCCTAGTAGGCCTGAACTTTAGGCCCCAAAATGGCGTCTGCCTGAGGGCCTCCCAAAATGGCGACCACCTGTCGGCCACACGGTCAAAATGGCGGTCACGACTCCCGGATCACCCCACAACGATCAGAAAACAACGAAGGAAGGATTTGGGGCCGGGTCCTGTAGAACGGAGCTGCCCGCTTTTCCCTCCCCCCCCCCCCGCAGCGAGAGAAACTTGCGGTTAGGAGACTCTGCTGAAAATCCGGAGGAACGCCATCCGCAGCCCTCGTGCCAGCTCCTCAGCAAGTGGATCAGCGAGGGAATGTCGGCAGGCAGCGAGGACCGTGCTCACGTGAAGCCGCTCGGATCGGGTATTGAAGTACCCGAGAGTCCAGCTTGAAAGGCCTTGAAGGAGCCTGAAGGCCGGAAAGAGGAGGGGGGTGGGGAAGAGCCCTTTCAGAGCTCGCGGAGCTCCGATCCTCAAGGAAAAGGACCAAGTCCTTACCTGGTGGCCAAAACTACAAAACCCTATCAATTTTAGCAATTTCGGGAAAAAAATTATCTAATAAAAAACCTAATTAGGGATAAAAACTCTGGAGCCAATACAACCTGCGTTCTGCTGAGCCTAAGACTAAGTCAAAACTGGGAAGACACACCCAAAGGGAGGCGTGACTAAAGCTCTGACTTAGTCTCTCTGAGCAGGAAGGCTGAAATAACCCAATTATGTGGATTCTACATCCACCATGCTGGAGAATGGCCTGTAAGAGGTTTCATATACAAAATAAAAACTTGCTTTAGCTCACTCTTAGCATTTATCCCCCAGCTGTTTTGTTATCATTATGTTTTTGTTATTTCTGTCCTTTTACTGTATACAGGTAATCCTTGACATACAACCATTTGTTTAGTAATCATGCAAAGTTATAGCACTGGAAAAAAAATTACTTACAACCAGTCCTCACAGGTATGACCCTTACAGCATCCCTAAGGTCACATGATAAAAAATTTGGATGCTCAGCAACTGGCATGTATTTGCAATGGTTGCAGCATCCCAGGGTCACGTGATCACCATTTGCAACCTTCCAAGTCAGCTTCAGAGAAGCACTGTCAATGGAGAAAGCCAGATTCGTCAACAACCACATGGTTCATTTAACAACAGTTGCAAAAAGGCCATAAAATCAAGGAAAACTCAAAAAAGCAAGGAAAACTCTGGTCCCAACTGTAAGTTGAGGACCACCTGTATTTTCTTTTTTTGTAGAGTGCTAGACTCTTTTAGTTTAGAACTTAGAATATAGTACAGCTTCTGATTTAGTTTATTTCTCATTCATGTCTTTTGTTTTATCATCCCCGTGGCTTATTATCCTCTTTATCATCCTAGCGTTATCCCTTTTAGACACATTAGACATTTCTTTTCCATGTTCTTTCTTAAGCAGTTATTCAGCTTCATCATTTCTCTATTGTCCCCTTGGTGAATAAGTGGTGTGTTTCAACAAACTATTCAATTCCTTACCATTACATTTCTCTGCATGTGATTACAGATTCAGTTTCACCCACTGTAATGCAGTTCTGAACTCTGACTTGACACGTGCTAACTTCTGTATCCTACTTATGCTATCAAGAGTTTCAATCAAGCTTAAAGGGTGAGAAGTCTATTATGTCACAAGATTTCATGGTTCCTGGAAATTTTGCCTGCAAAAGTAAGGCACACAGCCAGCCAGCCAGGTATTCCTTCCCAAACCATAAATCAGCCGTGGCTTTGTAAAGCAGGGACCTCCCCTTCCTATTAGGAGTGGTCTTTTATTCATGCACTACATCCTGTTCACTATGAAATCCCAGTGCTACACAACCCGCACGGCAAAAACAATAGTTTCTAATGGACCTTTCCGCCACCAGCTAGGAGGTAGTCAAAGGGAAAACATAACTAGATCCTCAATCAATACATATTAGTCATGCTTTAATGGCCCAGAAGAGACTTAAGACTGAGACTTCTCGAATTGCTCCAAATGGAGTCGCCATCCCACATTTTAATTTGGTTGCTATCAATGCTAGAGCAGACGTTGGCCCAGGTTCAATGCAGCTCAGATGTCAACATCATTGCAAGGGAGATAGAAACTAACAATCAAACCAAGACCATTTAATTAAGACGGGCGGTATAGAAGTTTGATCCATAAATACAATAAACCTGCATTTCCCCAGCCCACTTTACGAGTTGACTAAATTTACATGAGTTGGCCTCCTACCCCTTCTTCTGTTTTTGTGTGTTTCAAAAACTCAAATACTTCATTTCTGAGACACAGGTCAAATCTTGGGTCTTTCAGCTTTTCCAACTTAAGTCTTAGAAACAAAAACAGCCAACAATTTTTGAAAGTAAGCACATTTAGCAATAGCAATAGCACTTAGACTTATAGTGTTTTACAGCCCACTCTAAGCAGTTTACAGAGTCAGCACATTGCCCACAACAATCTGGATTCTCATTTTACTGACCTTGGAAGGATGGAAGGCTGAGTCAACCTTGAGCCAGTCAGGACTGAACTCCAGGCTGTGGGCAGAGTCAGCCTGCGATACTGCATTCTATCCATTGTGCCACCACAACTCTTTTAGTGGCTTTTGGGTCAGGAGGAGAATAATGACACAGATTTTACCAATTTGGGTACCCAAACTCAAAAGTATGGTTTTGGGCCATTTCATTGATTAGGGGAAGAATAAAGGATGATAGTATGTCTTCCTTCCTAAAACAATAAAACAAAAATGACGCAGAAAAAATAGTTCCACTGTTTTCACTGATATCTTCAAAAAGTCACAAAACTGAGCTGCAATGTCAGTTTGTAAAAATGTACAAATCGGAGCAAAAGCTTAGAATCCTTCTGTTCTTAGCCAATATTCAGACACTGTAAGGACCCACCTCAATTTTACATCTTAAGAAGATAGAACTCTTGAAATGTCTCTTCCAACAGGGATCTTTATTAAGAGAAGCTGATTGCAGGCATGCTAGACAGGATCTGGGGAATCCTCTCCCACCAATGTTTTAAAGTGTTCCCAAGCAGTCCCCACCCCACAGTTCTTCCGGGCGATTCAATCCACCAGTTGGCACAATCACTCATTCTCTTTTCCCAGATCCCAGGCATTGTATTTCCCAACCCCCTTTTCCTCACTGCTGGCAAAGGGGAGTGAGATGAAAGGCGATGGCCACATTGTTATGGTTAGTTCTCTCGATGAGAATCCACAAATGATCACTTTGTAGTTTAATGAAGGAAGTGAGAGTCATAAACCCCCATGCTTACCCTCCTCTCCTTTCGTAGTATGACAGAATCCAGAATAGAGTAAAATTGGTTTTTCATCAGAGTGGATAGATAGAAATGAAACATAATTGGATTCTGACATCCTGCCCCCCTTAAAAATAAGAGAGATTCACCTGTAAAGAAAACAAAACAGGTATAAAGGTTAGTCTGGCTTGTTAGGATACTCTGTATGAAACTTCTTTAACAGCTTTGGGACTCTGACATGATGTTTATGGACCCACTCATTTTGTGAGGTGGGGAGGTGTTTCCATGCTACTAGGTATTGAGTTGTCCCATGATATCTCCTAGAGCAGGGCTTTTCAACCTTTTCACCAATTGTACCACTTTTAGAATATGGAAACATTCGAGTACCACCAGTCACCTAGCGAGGTGTCAAAAACTAGATGACCAAAAAAAATGATAAAGTACAGGTAGTCCTTGACTTACAACAGTTTGCTTAGTGACTGTTCAAAGTTACAATGGCAATGAAAAAAGTGACTTATGACCATTTTTCACACTTATGACCATTGCAGTATCCCAGAGCCATGTGATTTACATTTCAATGCTTGGCAACCGATTCCTATTTATGATGGTCACATTTTTACACGGTCATGTGATCGCCTTTTGTAACATTCTGACAAGCAAAGTTAGTGGGGAAACCAGATTCACTTAACAACCATGTTACTAATTTAATCTCTCCCTCTTTCTTTCTCTCTCTCCCTCCCCCCTCTCTCTCCCTCTTTCTCTCTCTCTTCCTCTATTTCTCTTTCCCTTTCTCCCTCTTTCTCTCTTCCTCCCTCTCTATTTCTCCCTTTCTTTCTCTCTCCCTCACTCCATTTCTCTCTCCCTCTTTTTTTCATTCCCTTTCTCCCTTTTCCTCTCTATTTCTCTCTCTCTCCCTCTCTCCCTTCCTCTCCCTTTCTTTCTCTTTCCCCATTTCTTTCTCACTCTCTCTATTTCTCTCCCTTCCTCTCTCTCCCTCTTTCTATCTCCCCCCTTTCTTTCTCCCTTCCTCTTTCTCTCTCCCCCTCTCCTTTCCTCTCTCCCTTTCTTTCTCTCTTTCTCTCCTTCTCTTTCCCTTTCTCTCTCCCCCTCACTTCCTCTCTCTCCCTTTCCCTTTCCCTTTCTTTCTCCCTTTCTCCCCCTCTCTCTTTCTCTTTCCCTCTCTCTCTCTCTCTCAGATTGGGGATCGATTTGGAGGTGCGGGGGGGAGGGGAGCGGCCGAGAGCTGCCCATGTGACCTTGAAACGGCCACCTTTGGAAGTACCAGGCACGAGCTGGGCAGAGCAAGCGATGGGAGAGGAGTGAGCCGATCGCCTTCCCGGCAGCCGGGACTCTGGCATGCCCTCCCGGACAGCAGGGCCTATGGTAGTGCCGGGATTGTGCGGCCCTCCTGGAAAGGGACTTCCTGGCCGCAATCCTCAGGGGGTGGGGTGCCAGGGCGCAGGAGAGGGGAGTGGCCGAAGGCTGCCCATGTGACCTTGAAGTGGCCACCTTTGGAAGTACCAATGCTGCTCCAGCCAGGCTCAAGCTGGGAAGAGCAGAGCAGGCGATGGAAGAGGAGCGAGCCGATTGCCTTTCCGGCAGTTGGGACTCTGGCGCACCTTCCCGGCCAGCAGGGCCTACAGTAGCGCCAGGATCGCACGGCTCCCCAGGAAAGGAACTTCCTGGCCGCACTTCTCAGGGGGTGGGGCATCTGGGCGCAGGGCCAATCAGGAGCCCTGCGAGGGGGCAAGCCTGCATGAAGAGCCATGCCCTTTCTGTGGGGAAAGGACACGATGAGGGAGCCAACCAATCATGGGACGTAGATTCTGACAGGTGGCCGGCCTGAGTGGAGGTGCCGGCGATCGCCTCGATCCGTCGCCACTGTGGCCTGATGAGACCGTGCTGCGCCCAACAAGCAGCGCATAGTGGCCAATGAGTGCTGGACGGGGTGGTGGTGCTTGAGGGGTGACTACTGAGTATGCACCATTGTGGCTGTCAAGCCCCATGGGCTCGACATTCCTACAAGGGAGGGACCCACGGAGCCGGCCACCAATACATGCCGCCGGCTGCCAGAAAAGCCATGCAGGAGGAACAGCTGACAGTAGCCTATCAGGCAGTGTGTGGGACTCTGGCGCACCCCAGGACTGCCCGCCAGCGCCTAGTTAGAGCAGCTGGCCGGCGGTCCGTTGTGGCCAGCTCTGGCAGCGGCAGGGATTCCCTGGCATCATGGAAAGTGGCGCAGCAACATCACTGATCGGCGGGGCATCCCAAGGCCAGCGGCGGCACTTGGTTAAAGTAGCTGGCTGGTGCTCCATTGTAGCCGGCTCTGCCGGTGGTGGCAGGAATCCCCCACTGCTTGCAGCTTCTGCTGCAGTGCCTGGATCGGTTTCCCAGTGTGCGGGCGTTGGAATGTTCGATCGGTATTGGGAGCGGACCTCAGTGAGCCCAGAGCAAGGGAGCAGCCTCCCCCGCCCAAGGCTGTCCCCCGAATCACATCAGATGCCTATCACGGGCAAGCGGCCTGAGCCAACAAGGCGCCAGCAATCACCTCGAGCCACCGCAGCCCGATGAGACTGCGCTGTGCCCAACAGGCAGCGCGCAGTGGCCAATAAGTGCCGGGTGGGGGATGGCGCTTGAGGGGTGGCTAGTGAGTATGCGGCACCATTGTGGCCAGTTCGGTCGGTATCGGGAGTGTGGTGCAGAGAGCTGAGCTCAGGAGACTGGAGCAAGGGAGCAGCCCCCCCACCGCCCACAGCCGGGCCCCGAGTCACCGCTCTGATCAGCATCAGCAAAACAAACATGGACCTCAATTCCCACCAGCTGCTGCGGGATGAGTCCTCCGGGAGGGCACTCACCATCTGGCCATTTTGCTTTCCCCTCTGTAAAGCTGGGCACCTCGGGAAGAGGAGAGGGAGAAAAGACTCGAGCCCCGGGAGGAAACGTGAGGGCTGTGAGGAGTATTGCAAGCTCGCGGGAGGGGGGGAAGAGGAAAAGAAAGTGGAAGAGAGTGAGGCCGCAACAGAGAGAGAGAGAGAGAGAGAGAGAGAGAGAGAGAGAGAGAAGGGGGAAAAGAAGAAGCGGTGGTTGTGAGGGCGCTCAGGGCCGCGACGCGAGAAGTCTCAAACACCTACCTGTGAGTGGATGGATCTGTTCCCTTCAGGCTCGCACTTACTTCTGAAGTAAGAAGGGGGGGAAGGGCGACACGGATCCTACAAGGAGTCCCTGGGGAGGGTGGGGCCTCGCTCTGCGGCTGCGCTCTTTGTGCGCCCTCAGTAGGATTCCTGCAGGCCATCGCCAAGCAGCTTGTTTTCAATTTCAACAAGCAAGTGAGCTGTGAAGGAGGGGTGGAGGAAGGCGACACCGCATACCACCAGCCAGGTGGTCATGTACCACTAGTGGTACGCGTACCGCCGGTTTAAAAGCCTTGTCCTAGAGTCTAGGATTTTCTTTATCTCGAAGTGTTGTTCTCCTTCCACCATGATTAGGGGTGGTGATGGGGGATTTTTGGCTGTAAGGGTGACTGTTGTTCTCTTTTCAGCAAACTGCAGTGGAAAATTGGGTGTATTTGCCTAAGATTTTTGGGTAGTTCTAATTCTACTGTTACTGGGTTTATAATTCTTTTAATTGGAAAAGGCCCTATATATTTTGGTCCAAGTTTTTTACAGGTTTGTAGGGATTTTAGGTATTTTGTAGATAAGTACACCATTTCTCCTATAATGGTGTAGGTTTGATCCTTTTTTTATCGGCTTGTGCTTTGTATGCCTGCCTAGCTTCATCTAGGGCTTTTCTAACTATTGGCCAGGTGTTTTGTAATTGTTCCATCCATTCTTTCAGTGATGGGATTGCCGGTTCATTTGGGGTTAATTCTGGCATGGGGTTGAAACTTTGACCAGTGGCTATTTGAAAAGGAGTGTAACCTGTGCTGGAGTGGACTGCATTATTGTAAGCCACTTCTGTGAAAGGGAGTAGGTCTGTCCAATCCGATTGCTAGAAATTAAGAAAGCATCTTAAATATTGCTCAAGTACTGAGTTAGAATTTTCCACTTGACCATTCGACTGAGGGTGATGGCTGGAGGTCAGTCCCTTTTTAAAAAAAATAATTTTATTTATTTATTTTTTCCCAAATTCTCCCCGATACATATACCGTGATATTTACGAGATGTTAACATACATTCTTTTTACATTCATGTATAAGATACTTTTAATAAAATGAAATAAATACATACACATGACTTTTGGTGTTGCTCGCCCATTTCCCCTTTCACTGTATCCACACTCCTTCTTCTCTACCTTCTTTCTCCCTTTCTTCTCTTCCCTACTTCCCTCTTCTCCTCTTCTCTTTCCTTCACCACTCTCTTTCCCTTTCTCCCTACTTCTCCTCTTCTCCTCCAACCTTCCTACTTCCTTCTCCCCTCCTTTACTCTTTTCTCTCTCCTCTCCTTTCTTCCCTCTCATCCCTCTTCAGATACAATTCAGGGGTAATGTCCGAGCAACTCCTCTCTCCAAATTTCCCTGTCTGTATTATATACAATAAGATTAATTTTCTCTTACATTAATACTTCTATTTATCTAACCTTCTCGGTATATACTTCTATAAATATTTATACAACCTCCAGTTATTCAATACTGTGTCACCTGGGTCTCCCTCCTTATCTGCTCCTTCTTCCATCTAAATTAATGTTAACTATCTTTTAACCATATTCTCTTTTCCCTGAGTGGTCCCTAAGAGGGATAAAAATTCCTTCTAAAATGCAGATGTAAATTGCATTCCCCTATCAGATATGATGCATTGGGGTGCCCCATGCAATCTGTAAATATGCTGCACAAAAGGTTTCGCTAAGGCTTTTGCGATGGGAATCTTTTGGCAAGGGATAAAGTGCACCTGTTTGGAAAACAAGTCCGTGACCGTCCAGACAACAGTATTCCCATTGTTTTCTGGTAATTCCACTATAAAATCCATGGCTATTTCCCTCCAGGCGGCTGAGGGATTTGCCACTGTTTGTAACAGTCCGGGCGATTTCCCTTGCAACCTCTTTACAGTTGCACACTTTGGGCAGCTGGCCACATAACTTTCTATGTCCTTTTTCATGGATGGCCACCAAATTTGCCGTTTAATTAAGTGTAATGTTTTTACAAATCCAAAATGTCCTGCTGATTTTGTGTCGTGGCAAAGCTACATGAATATGACTCTTTGGGTGGTTGGTATATATAACTTTTCCCCCACCCAAGGCAGCCCGTCTCTCATTGTGCACACATTTTTGTTTTTCTGGAACCATTCATCTGTTTCCAAACTTTTCCGGAATTCAATTCTGGTTTGGCTACCCAGCTGCGGTTTTAATTTAGCTTGAGCTCTGGTGGTTACTGGTGCTGCCATTGTGATTCCACCATCACCGGTTTATAATCGGTGGCTCACGTGCTGTTATATTGGGGCATGCGAGATAGTGCATCTGCCAGGAAGTTCTTTCCCCCCAGCAAATGCTTGAGTGGAATTGGTGAAAATGCTGAGACCAGCAGGCTTGCTTGGGGTTGAGCTTTCTGGGTGTTTTCAAGGCTTCCAAATTTCTGTGGTCTGTCCACACCTGGAAAGGGACTTTATTGCCTTCAAGGAACTGGCGCCACATGAGTAATGACCAATGTATCCCGTATGCCTCTTTCTCCCACACGGGCCAGCGCTGTTCCATTTCGGTGAGTTTCTTAGATGCATACGCACAGGGTTGCAATACCCCTTCGTCGTTTTCTTGTAATAGTGCAGCCCCCACTGCCACATCACTTGCATCTGCCTGTATTACAAAGGGCTTATCCATGTCTGAGTGCCTCAGTACTGATTCGGCAGAAAAAAATCTCTTTAATCTCTCAAACGCTGCTTGGAACTCCATTGTCCATGTTAGTGGCTGGCTAGATTTTACTGAGGATGCTCCCTTCATTTTTAGTAAGTTCGTGAGGGGCAGGGCTATCTGGGCAAATGAGGGAATGAATTGGCGGTAAAAGTTTGCGAAACCCAGGAAACTTTGCAGTTGCTTTCTTGTGCGGGGTGGTGCCCATTCTAATACTGCTCTGATCTTCTCTGGATCCATTTCAATGCCCTGTGGGGATATGCGATAACCTAGGTAGTCTATCCTTTCCTGGTGGAATTCGCATTTCGAGAGTTTGGCATACAGGTGGGCGGCTCACGGTTTGTTTAAAACCACTCAGACTAGGTTGACATGTTCCTCTTTTGATTCAGTGAAGGATGTCATCTAAGTAAATCAGGACCCCCTTAAATAGATGCTCCCTTAGTACCTTGATGATTAAATGCATAAATACTGCGGGGGGGCCTTTTAATCCAAATGGCAAAACTTTGAATTGGTAGCACCCCATTGGGTAGTTAAATGGGGTTTTCCATTCTTCCCCTTCCTTAATTCTCACCCTTAGGTCTAGTTTAGTAAAAAAAATTCCTTTTGAGAGGTGTGATAACATGTCCTTCATGGGTAGGGGGTATAGGTTGCTTTCACTGATTGTATTCAGGAGCCTATAATCCACACATAAGCATAAACCAGCCAACCAGGGCAGCCACTTTAGGCTTGGCTGGTTCAATGAACCCTCTTTCTAGGTTTTTCTTTATGAATCTTTCCATTTCCTCCTTCTCCTTTGGGCTCATGGAGTATAAACTGGGCTTCGGGAGTTTTGCCCCAGGGTTGAATTCTATGGCACAGCTGGTGGCTCAGTGGGGGGGAAGCCATGACTCTGTAGGACCTCGATCACCAGTCTCAGGTCTGACAGAGCCGCCCAGGGAGAGGACGACTATATCAAGATGTCGTCCAGGTAGCCTTGCACCTGAACCGGCATCAATCTCAGGTGTGCTGCAAGAACCGCCAGAACCTTGGAAAAGACCCTTGAGGCCGACAACAGCCCGAATGGAAGTGCCCTGTACTGGTAATGATGCCCCATGTAACTGAACCTGAGAAACTGGCGGTGGCCGGGGATGATGGGGATGTGAAGGTATGCCTCTGTAAGGTCCACGGAAGTAAGAAAGTCCCCCTTTCGGATGCTGCCTAGGATGGACTGAAGTGTTTGCATTTTGAACCTTCGGTATGCCAGATAAAGGTTCAGGTGTTTTAGGTCTAAGATTGCCCTCCATCCTCCCGAGGTCTTGGGGACCATAAAGAGAATGGAGTAGAATCCACGACCCCTTTGAGCCACGAGCACCGGTTCTATGGCCCTTATGTCCAATAAGTGATGGATGGCCTCCTGCATGAGACTTTTCCTTAGAGACTTTTTTGATTGGGGACAAGAAATTAATCATCTTGGTGGACTGGAAATGAATTCCAGAGACAGGCCATGACGAATGGTTTCCAGGACCCAGGTGTCTGTGGTGGTGACCTCCCACTGAGTGACGAAGAGGGAAAGCCTTACCCTTATGGGAGGATCCACTGGAGAGTCACTTCCTGTGGAAGGGACATCCCCTGCCTCGAAAGGGCCGTTTGGAATGGAACTGCTGTCTGGGCCTTGGGGCCAGTCTGTCAACCAGATAGTCCTGCCTGGGAGTGAAGGACCAAGAAGGCTGTGTGGTTGGAGGAGTAGTGGCAGACCGAAAGAACTGCCTACGATTGTAAGGAGTAGTCCGCCTATCGGACTGCTTAGTAAGGTGGACCAGAATCTTCTTTTTATCCTTATTCTCAGTCAGAAACGGGGCTAAGGCATCCCTAAATAATATGCTACCTTGGTATGGGACTGCTGCTAAATGCCACTTGGACTTGGCATCTGCCTGCCAGTGTCTTAACCAGAGCATGCGGCGGGCTGTCACGTTGGATGCCAAAGATCTGGAGGAAAACCGTGCAGTGTGTAGAGTCGCATTGGAGGCATATTCCGTCACGGCCACTAGCTTGATCAAGTCCTGATGTGTGCGGACATCGTTCGAGGGAATTCTGGCTTGAAGCTGACGAAGCCAGATAAGGGCGGATCTAGTGAAGAAAGAGGCTGAAGTGGAAGCCCTGATAGACTACGCCACCTCCTGGTGTGACCTTCTAAATGCCATTTCCAACCTGCGTTCCTCAGACTTTAAGGCCTCAGCCATATCCCCGAAATAGGGGAAGGGGAGAAAAGGTGAGACAGGGGCTCATCCATCATGGGAACGTTCAGTGCTTCATCTAATTCTGAGGCCACGCTAAACAATTTCTTATCATTCCCACCTGGAAGAGGGAAGGTACCCAGGGAGGGCCATTGTTTCTTAACTGCGTTGAGGAACAAAGCTGGACATGGAACATGGTGCTGAATGACCACCGGTTCAACGAAGATGGGGTCCGCATCTGAATCCAGTGTAGAAGCCGCTGGAGTGGACCGGTCAGGTCCCACATGCGCTGCAGAGCTAGCCTTGCAAAGCAGAGGTAGAAAAATGGATGGATTAAATAGACCGCTGAACGGGGGCGGATCCGGTGCCAATTCCTCCTCCGACCATGAGGCGTCAAGCGCCTGCTCCTGCTCCAGGGTTAATGAGACCCCGCTAAAGGAAGAATGGAAAGGGGAAGGAGGGTCACGAGAACTGTGATGCACTGGACGCAAAAGAGGAAGGGAAAGCAAGGATTCAGCTCTGGCCACCGACAAAGTCCTGACCGCAAGGGCCCGCTCCACCGCCTGAGCCACCACGACCTGGATCCTATCATCCAAGGATGGAAGTGGGGACTCCTCCCCTCTGAACCCTGTGGCCGTGGGTGTAAAGCTGGCTTCCGGGGCCTGCTGGACCTGTGGGGTGGTAGGAGACCTGAATGTATAAGCCTCAGGTTCCACAGCAGCTTGGTCGTAAGAAGTGGAAGGTTCTACCAGTGCCCAGACTTCCTGAGGAGAAGAGGAAAGGCCTAGAGGTAAATCAAAAAAGGTGGACTCAGTCTGAGCAATCTCAGTCCTGGCCTGTTTTTGAGCCTTTGAGAACTCTTTTTCCAGTGCCTGGTGTCTCCTGCTGGCCTGTTTTTGAGCCAATTTGGAGGTTTTCCCCACAGAGGCAGCCTTGGGTTTGACCTTGGCTGTGATCCTACCAGCAGCCTCTTGGGTAGGAGATCTGTGCCTTTTCCGGACTGAAGAGGAAGGAGAGGCAGCCCTAGATTGGGAAGCCGAGTTATCCTCCATGAAGGTATGAAACTTCAGGTGCACGAGAAGGTGCACTTGGGAAAGGGATCAATTGGCTGATAAGGGTGTAGGGCAAAGGCTGAAATTAGGCTGCCCTACCCCCCCCCCCCGGCCACCGAACCACTGATATCCAGAAAACCAGTTCTACTTGCAGTTGCTATGACTTCCACCGGAAAGTGCATTGCGGCCTGCTAGTGAGGCTTGCTGTGTTGCCAGGCCAGCAATATAAAAAGGTGGCAACAGTACAGTGTCAGAGGCTAGGAACTACTGTAGTGATCAGCAAGCCAAGAGGTAACCAGGACTTGAGACACCAGAAGGCCCAATAAAAACTCTTGGGCCTATGCCAAGGAATAAAAAGGATACATTCCAAATGCCACAAGGGGAATCTCCAAAGATGACCAGAGAGAATTTTTTTTCCCCAGGCGAACCTTGGCTGCTGCCACCTGGGAAGGGCCCTTGCCAAAGGAGGCCTCAGTGAGGCCTTAATTGGAACACTAGAATGCTCCAAAATGGCGGCCCTGTGAGAAAGCCAAAGCCTCCAAGATGGCGGCCTGGACTGCGGGGCCCCTGTCCAGATCTAGGCTTTCAATTAGGGCGGATGAATAACCAGGGACTGAGAGCCATATAATTGAAAAAAGCACCCTTATTTGAAATTAAGTACTGCCGAAATAGGTGGAAAAGTCTTTTTTTAATCCTCCCCCCACCTTCCCTTGCAGTCAGCAAGGCTTTGGGAGACCACATGGTCGCAAAATGGCAGCTGCGGTTCAAGCTCGATCACCCCCTCCAGTTCCGAACGGTCGGAACTCACCCAGCCTGTCGCACGCTTCTCGGGGGGAGATGGGGGCGAAACACCCTCCCCAGCTGATTGTTGGCATTTAGAGCAACGCTGGAAGCCTCCGGAGCAATCAAAATGCGCAAAGGCAAACCGAGGCCCTGCGGCTTACACAAGGCAAACCAGACTCTTTAAGGCTGCCGGAGCTGCAGCCGCAAGCTCCGACGCCGGAGATGAGTTGGAGGGAATGGGGGGGAAATTTGTAAAGGCACTGCTGGAAAGGAAGAAAGGATGGAAAAACCCCTTTCCCAGAGCGAAGAGGGAATGGGGGGGAAATTTGGAGAAAAAAAACGGAGTCCTCCGTTTGAAAAACTAAATCCCAATGGGAATCAGTAAGGGATAGTCCTCTAGAGGAGCGCTGGTCCCAGCGCTACTCCGAGGACTAGAAGTTAAGTGATTTTAGTAAAATTATAGTTATTAAAGCCTAATGGATAATCCACTAATAGGTAACTACCTGCCTGTGAGTCAAACCTGCACATCTGAACATGGGCAAGATCAAGTCGAGACTGGGAAAACAGGCCCAGGACAGGCGTGGCAAGTTTGGCTGACTTGATCTGATTGGGCAGGAGGATTAAGTTAACCCATTAGGCCATTAGTGGATTATCCATCTCCAGTGCTGGAGAAATGAAATATAATTGGATTCTGACAAATACTGTCCAAACAAGCCTTGCCTCAAAATAAAAATGCAACCTTCTTATATTTAAAAATACTGATAGTTGTTTGATTGGCTTCCACAGACTTTCTTTAATCTTACAGCACATTTTCCAATATAGATCCTGCTCAAAAGAAATTCAGCCAATCCATTCACATCCTTTAAAATCTTGTGGTCAAACACAAGCCAGAAAGATGTTTTATCCAACATCATTATGGTCTTTAATTTATTTTAACAACAGAACCCTCTTTTTCCTCTTCCCCCTTTCCCACCATCCTTTACACGCCACTGCCTTGATGATTATACAAAGGGCAATAATTGTAGCACTGCATCCACAGAGTGGAAGCAAAGCCAATTCATCTCATCTCCAACCTCAATTCCAAGATGGCCTTTAAAGAAGAAAGCGCTCATTTGATATTTGAGAGATCACAGCAATCAGAGGCACAGGGAGCCAATAGGAAACTCAGAGGAACAGAATTAATCATAAGTACCAGAATATATTACCATGAACCAGCTGGAACTTTTAGAAGGAATAGAAACCTCCATATAATAACCGTAGCATGGTTTCTTTCCTTGGCTTCTTGCAGAGTTGGCCTACTGAGTGACATCTTTGATCCTCAACTTCACATAATTTATTAATAAATTTCTGATCAGCAAAGGAATGGAGTCAAGCATCTAAAGTGCTATTCCCAGGTTTTTGGGGGGGGTTTTAAGACAAAGTACTCAAGACACACTGTGGTGTTAGGGTGGTCAAACATCCGCAAACAAAACATATACCGATATACATAATCCAATCAATACATCAAATATTCCCTTTTTCCCTTAAGTAACGTATTTTATTTAAAATAATCCAATTCTAGCTTAAATTTATTCAACCTAAACCTGTTTTTAAAGCTTTATAAATTTACACTATCATAATCAAAATAACTTTAAGTACAAACATTATCAGTTCGGGTATCCCTTCCAAATATATTCTAATTCCTTAATTTTATCATAGTTCTTATTTATTTCTTCTTCCACTAATACCCCTTATTTAAAATAAAATATTAATCTATCCTATACGTATCTAATCCATCCATCAATCAATCTCTTTAAACTGACAAAATAAAGTCCAACCTTAAATCATTTCAATCCATTTGACAGAATTCAAATTTCATCCAGTTAATTTTCATAACTAATCACATCCATGTTATAAAACAAACAGATCATCTTATTAAGTTAACTCAATATTACATAATAATTTTCTTACAAATAAACCTATCATTCTAAAAAACCCCACATTCTTAATCAATTTAATATATATATTCCATTAATCACCCCTTTTTCTCTTACTTTTTAAGCTGAAAAGATAATATCAAACCTTAAATCATTTCAATCCATTGGACATCAAACAAACAAATCATCTTATTAAAAATAATAATTTTCATATTGATAAACCCATCAATTCAAAAAGTACATTCTTAGTCAATTTAATACATATCTTCCATTAATCGCCCATTTCTCTTACATCTCGCTCATAATCTTAGTCCTTAAATCAGTCCATAATTCTAAACTGCGTTTAATTCATTGCATAAAATTTTAAATTTCACTTCTTTTCAGTCTTATTCTGGGCCTCTTCTTCTGCCAGGTAGGTTTTCATAACAGAGCTTCCCTTCCAACAGACAAATCTCTTTATTGCTTGCAGTATCATTTGAATCCATGTAAACCATCTTGGCCTTTGCATTGGCCCTTTGTTTCTCTTAACCATAAAATTTCGTTGCTTTGACATTTCAAATCTCAGTCTTTGCTTTCCTGGTCCTCAAAACCATAGATGAACTGCTTATCAGGAAAAGTCAATTTCTCTTCATTCTCAGTTAAGCCCTCTTCTTGTGTAGTCTGTTTTATAGAATAATCAGAAGTAGTTTGAGAGTCAAGTTTGAAGTTTAAAGGAGAGATTCTGGCTCTTAATTCTGTACTAAACTCTTTCATTGTAGCACATATTTCTTCTTTAGCCTCATACATCTTTTCCAGAATAAGTTTACAATTTAAGTGTGAATGCAGCTCCATTTTAAAAGTTATTCAGCTGGATCAGGTTATCTTTCTCTCTCTCAAAAAAAAACACCAGTTTGAAAGCCAAACATCTCATTTCCAAATAGTCCACAATTACAATATTAGTTTTTGACCATAGATGTCCTCAGTAAGCTAAAAAATCTTTTTCAAGAGTCATTTTTTCCCTTTCTTTCTATTTTTAAGGAAAAAGTAGAGAATAGAAATACTCTTCCAATATAAGGTAGTAATAGCGCTCAGCAAGAAAAAAAAAGCATAAACTGATAATACACTCTTAAGAAAAAAAAATTGGTACCCCAAAACATGTATTTAAAAAATGTAGTCTTTAAAATTTTGTTTTATTCTTTTGTTCATGCCTTCCTTCCCAAACAAGTAGAAGCTGCTTTTCCAAGCCAGGGAAATAATTCCAACAGGGCTCTTACAGGCAAAAAAAAAAAAAAAAAAAAGTAGAAGGAAAAATAATTCAGGACGGAGAGAGGGAGGAAAGGTCTCACCCGGATTCACCACGGTGGTTCTTTATGCTTAGATGATTTTCTGACTTCAGCTGGCACAGCGAAGTGATCGGCCATTTTACTGACCGATCTTCTTCTCCATTGGCCCTACGGAGTTAGCTCAGACTGTAGGGGGAGCCGCCGCTCCACTGCAGCCGAGCAAAAGCCTCCTTGACAGTGATCGCCCCTCCAGGGCGATTTAAGACCTGTATAAGGGTCTACCGCTAGAGAGAAAAGCAGCCAACGAAGAGCGACAGCTCTTCGTATGGCTGAAGCTGCCTGACCCGGAAGCGGAAGTCTGTATTAATTTATTAATAAATTTCTGATCAGCAAAGGAAAGGAGTCAAACATCTAAAGTGCTATTCCCAGGTTTTTGATGGCTGGGACAAAGATAGCCTACCCTGTCCTATACATTAAATCAGCAATATATGCTTGGTCAGTAGCTCTATAAGGATCATTCCAATGTAAGAACATCCATTCCAGGTAAGGCTAAGGGTTCCATTTATCTCTATAGAGGGGATGAGGATCCTATAGTCTTCCAAATGTTAACTGTTTTATACCACAGGTCAGCAACCTGAAGCTCCAGAGCCACATGCAGCTCTTTGAGCCTTCTCCTGTGACTCTCAGCCTCCTCTGCCATTTGCAGAGACAGAGACAGAGAGAGGCACTTGCGCTTCCCTTCTCTCTCTCTCTCTGTGTGTGTGTGTGTGTGTGTGTGTGTGTGTGCGTGCATGCGTGCGTGTGTGTGTGTGTGTGTGTGTAAAAAGAGTGGCCTCACCCTATTCGATGAGCTGACAAGTTTATTGGACAGGGCTCCTCCCTTTGCTGCATCTCTGCAGGAAGCAGGAGGGGCAGGAGAGAGCCAGCCTGTTGGAGAACAGCTTGAAGCCAGCTTGCCAGGTGAGCAGAAGATCGGAGCGAGGGGGGAGAGATAAAGAGGAGAAGGAGGGAGAGAGAGAAAGAGAGAAAGGGGGGAGAGGAAAGAGAGCGAGGAAAGAGAAAGAGAGAAAGGGAGAGGAAAGAAAAATTGAGAGGGAGAGGAAAGAGCGAGAGAGGAAAGAGAGGAAAGAGAGGGAGAGGAAAGAGAAAGAGAAAGAGAGAGGGAGGAAAGAGAGAGAGAGGGAGAGGAAAGAGAGGAAAAGAGAGAGGGGGAGAGGAAAGAGAAAGAGAAAGAGAAAGAGAAAGAGAGGGAAAAGAAAGAGGGAGAAGAAAGAGGGAGAGGGAGAGGAAAGAGAGAGGGAGAGGAGAGAAAGAGAAGAAAGAAAAAGAGAGAGTGAGAGAAAGAGAGGGAGAAGAAAAAGAGAGGAAAGAGAGAAAGAGAGGAAAGAGAAAAAAGAGAGAGGGAGAAGAGAAAAGAGAGGGAGGGAGAGGAAAGAGAGAGGAAGAGAGAGGGGGAAAGCAAAGAGAAAGAGAGAAAAAGGGAGAGAGGGAGGGAGAGAGAAAGAAGAAAGAGAGAGGGAGAAGCACAAGTGCCCCCCCTCTCTCTATCTCTCTCTCTCTCACACACACACACACACACACACACAAACACTGAGTGGGGAAAGAGGACTGGCAGACCAAGGGCAGAAAGAGAGGGAGGGAGAGACAAAGAGATCCTTTTGACATCTAAAATGAAGATAACACTGCATATATCCTATAAAAAAGGTAAAAAAAAGGATATATGCCATGTTATCTTCATTTTAGATATCAAAAGGGCTTTGTGGCTCCCAATGTTTTGTTTTTGGTGGGAAACAGGTCCAAGTGGCTCTTTGAGTGTTTTGGGTTGCCTACTCCTGTCCTATACTGTAACTAATCATCAGCATCTTTCAGCAATGGACACCAGCCACTTCTGGTAAGCTACAGGTTTCCATATTTGATCTAGTCCATAACCAATGAAAACCATCCAGGTATCTCTGACAAGCTCATTAGTAGAGCGTAAAGGCAACAATGGTCTGCAGGTTTTCAGTGTTATACTGAACACAGTATTACAACAAACATTGCAAATTCTATAATTTATAGCAGGGGTAGGCAACCTTGGCTCTTTTATGAGCCATAGCTGGCTCAGGAATTCTGGAAGTTGAAGTCCACAGGTCATAAAAGAGCCAAGGCTGCCTAGCCCTGACCTATAGAATTCTATCAGCAATTTTACACATGATGAAGGGAAATGGAGAACATGTCCCAAGAGGTTCAGATATAAAATTAATCTATCTGCCAATCTAGATCCTGGCCAGAGAGCAACAGAGAGTAGGGAATTCAATCTCTGGAAATCAATCAAGTGTAGGAAAGTGTTCCCATGTGACCTTTTACAAGGGAAGGATCTGTCTGCATTTTACAACATCCCAATCTGGAGAAGGTTTGGAGACTTAGAAGAACATCAAGGAAGAAATCAGAAGGAAATTAGAATCAGGCACTGCTGTTGCATGAGCTTCACTGGGTATCCATTTGCTTCTGGGTCCAATTCAAGGCTTTGGTTACCAACTTTAAACACTTTCATGGCATGGGACCAGGTTACCTAGAGCAGGGCTTTTCAACCAGTGGTACGGGTACCACCTGTGGTACATTGGCACCTGGCAGGTGGTACGCGACCATCCTAGAAAAGTGTAGCGGGGGAGGGGAATGAGCTGAACCAGTGGCAGCACTGCACAAGCCTGAGCGAGAGATGGCTGGAGCTGCAGGGCTGTCAGGGCTCAGTGGAAGCGCCAGGATCAGTGCCAGACCCCAGAAGAAGCACCGATCAGCTGGAATGTTGCAGCATCTCCAGGGTCTTGTGATTTACATTCAGATGCTTGGCAACTGATTCATATTTATGACGGTCACAGTGTCCCAGGGTCATGTGAAGGGACCAAAATCTGCTGCAACCACCCAGCAGACGGGGGGAATAAAAGCCAAACACACGCCCACCCCATCCCCACTGCCAATCCTCAACAGAAATGCTCATAACAATGAAAACCTCGGACAGGAGGAAGAGTGCCGCCGGGTGGGCAGACGTCTTGCTCCGCTGTGGCTTGGGGGGCACTTTTTTCAGTGCCATTGTAACTTTGAACAGTCACTAAGCGACTGCTGTAAGTCGAGGACTACCTTACTTTATCACTTTTTTCCTTTTTTTTGGATCAAGTTTTTGACACCTTGCTAGGTGACTGGTGGTACTCGGATATTGCCATATCCTAAAAGTGGTACAATGGGTGAAAAGGTTGAAAAGCCCTGACCTAGAGAACCATCTCATTCAATGGGATTGACCTGCCCCACTCACTCCAGCAGACGGGGCATGCTGCCGACCTCATCCATCAAGAAAATTCAGCTAGCAGTGGTAGACATGCTTTTCTGCCATGGCCCCCACTCTTTGGAACATCTTGTCACTGGAGGTGATGTCTGCCCCCACCCATTTAACCTTCAGAAACGTGTTAAAACCTGGCTCTGCTGATTGGCTTGGAATCCTAATATTTTTTGGGGGGTGCTCTATTTGTAAGTGCTTTTGGACTAATAAGGAAGAACCATTGTTGCCTTTGTTTTTTTGTTTTGTTTTGTTTTTTGTGCCTACTGTTAATACTTTACTATTTATCATTTTAATTGTAAACTGCCCAGAGTTGTTTTGCAGAGTGAGATGGGTGGCCTATAAATTTAATAAATAAATAAATAAATAATTCATCTCCTATGCTCACTGGATAAGCACATCTTGAAATGGACTCCAGCCAAAATAAAAAGGAATAACAGTTAACTAGGGCCATGACTATCATTAATGCATGAATAAAATCACAGCAGACTTCCCAATTAAAATCTCCACTATCCAGTACATCTGGAGAGGGACTTGACCCAAACCATATTCAAAACAACTGCCGCCTTTGGCATCCACGCATCCTACCCTGGGATGCCAGAACATGTTAAGTTACAATCACCGCCTTGTTTCTTTTCTTCTCTTCTTCTCTTCCATCTCCCCAGCAAGGTCACTCACCTCCTGGTGGGAGGCCAGCATCTTGAAATCCCTCCCAACATAACATCCCAGCAGTCTCTGCTTGAGTTGTTTGTAGCCTTTCCAATTTATTTTCCTTCAGACAGAGGTGAAGGCAGTTCCCATCATTCCCAGCCACTGGCTAAAAGATGAAAAGAATTGCAGTTCCAAGCCCCTGAAAGGCACTAAACCGAGAACTTCTAA
Source organism: Bothrops alternatus (assembly GCA_034064705.1). Classification (NCBI taxonomy): domain Eukaryota; kingdom Metazoa; phylum Chordata; class Lepidosauria; order Squamata; family Viperidae; genus Bothrops; species Bothrops alternatus. The sequence continues at coordinate 4,970,905 of JARGCV010000132.1, read as the reverse complement.
AGGTAATAAAATATCTTCTACTTTAGAAGATAAATTTTTAAGTGGGAAAGGAGATGCATTTTATTTTTAATGTGGTTAGAAATATTATTCCCACAGCAAGACACTGTGTGCGCGTGGTGTGTATACACACAGACACACATACATATACACAAAGAGACACGTGCACTCCTTTGCAAATACTGAGGTCCTCCTGTAAATATTTGTACTACTGTAAAAATATCAGCAGATAATGAACTTTTGAAGACTGAATGAACACAGCAGCTGCTGCTGTTAATGTCACATAATATTGGCGAGCTAAAGTAATGTTTGCAAAATGATTCTTTTTTTTAACATCGTGTTATTAAAAGTTTTACAAAAAGCATAAAAACTAACACAAATTAATAAGGAGTAAAAGGAGAAAAGAAAAACAAGTGCAGAAAGAGAGAACAAAATGAAATACAAAGAAGCAAATACAAGTACATTTGCAAGATTACAAAATCTTACTCTATGGTTACAAAGAAAAGAAAAAGCTTTCTCTTATTATTATTTTTTCCTAATTATCAAAACCACAAAACAAGTGACCAAGTTTTGATCACGTGATTCTAGGACTGCAAGGAGGCTAGTGTTTTAAGTGTGAGGGCTGATTGTGAAACATTGTAAGTTGAGGACTACCTATACTTCAAAGCAACAATCTTCTTCCACCATACTTATGAATGTTGTCCTCAGATATTTACAAGGCTACCTTATTACTTCTTAAAGAATATCTTTCTTCAGACTAAACATAGCCACTTCCTTCAGACTTTTTCACTGGACATTTGGTCTATAAGACCCTCACCTTCTTCCTTCCTTCTCTGCATATGCTTTCAGCATGCAAACTAACTATGCATATACTTTTTTAAAAAAATATACAGTCGATATTTTATTAACAGCTAAGAGGCAATAAGCCTTTCTTTTGGCAGAACAGTGTTAATAAATTTAATTTTGCATTAGCAAAGAAACTGGGAAGGGGCAGGTTGGAAAAATGGATTTCTAGATCCCCATGGGACAATTGGAAAATGAATCATTTAGACTAGCTAGCTTCACCATTTCCAATTCACACTTCCTCCAAGTCCTGAATCCAAACTGAAGTGAGCTTTCTGATCTCCATTTATTATATTAGCTAGATAAATTCTGGCTAGCTATACCAGCTCTTGGAGTAGAAATAGTGGATTGTTTATTTTAGCATATCCATCAGCTCTTGGAGCATTTTGATGTTGGCTGGTTTCTTTGCTGCTTCCTGGTAATAAAAAAAAAGGATTTCATTTCCTTCTTGGTCTGTGAAAGCACACGTGAATGTAACACATAGCTCTCTCAATCTGCTATAACACCAATGCTTTGCACATGGCTCTGCTAGAGCTGTGTGGAATGGCTGGAGGCCAAGCCTAGAGTCTCTAAAAATGCAAGCAATCACATGAGTGCAATACCAGGCAGTCACATTTGTTCATAGGACTGGACATTTGATTCCAAAAAGAGTTTGGAGCTTGTTGTTCCAAGATAAGATGCAGCTGTTGTAAAGAGGGGCGGACAGGTGCGCCATTCATCTTCTGAGTTACCTTTCTGGAATCTAAACCAAAGCACAACACAGACCTACTTACTGAACCTTATATTCTCCATCCCAGTAGGGAAGAGATTCCTTTGATGATATTCTCTGATTGTTGTAGAGAAATCCTGGGGGGGGGGGTTTGTCTGGTTTTGGAAGAGTCTATTCCAGATTGTGTGTTTGCTATTGATGAGCTTAGCTGAAAAGAAAATCTGAAAACAAGAATTCATGTACTTAGAAACATGTTGGGGTGGGTTGTAAAAAAATATACTTTATTTTCATTAGGACTGAAGTCACATTTGTACAAATGGCAGGGACATCACACAACTGCAACTTCTTATGGAAAGCTGAACAGGATTGGGGGGGTTTCCACCCCAAATTCCTGACCCACAATATATGTTCCTTCTCCTCATCTAAGTAGATCCCCATCAGGGATGTCTGAAGGCATTGTCAAAGAAGACAAGAAGACAAGCACGCAGTGTGATCGAAGCTCCAGCTGTTGTTTTAGGTGCAACATGTAAAATCAATTGCACCATCTCAGCTGCCATACCTTTATGATAACTTGATGCTACCTTTGACAGAAAGCTTCAGAATAGTTATTCCTTCTCCCACGGGGTTGTTTGCCTCTTAACCCAATTTCAGTCAACCTCCTGTGATCATCAGTACTTATTGACCCTGTTAGACACTTTCTGTAAGGACCCACCCACCCCACTTTGCATCTTAAGAAGACAGAACTCTTGGAATATTTCTTCCAACAGGCATCCTTTATTAAGAGAAAATGGTTACAGGTGTTCTAGACAGGACCTGGGGCACAAGCCCTACAGTTCAAGGTTTTAAGGGGTCCCCAGTAGCCCCACCCGACCCCACCATCTTTCCAGCGACAATCCCAGGCGTTACATTTCCACCCCCTTTTTCCTAACTGCCGGTGGAAGGGAGACTTCAGAGGGGAGTAGATGAAAGCTGATGGCCCCATTGTTATGATTTAATCCTTTTGGTGGTATCCACATTCAATCCCTTTGAAGTTGTACCGAAGGAAGTGAGGGCCATAAAACCCCTTTGTTCACCCCCCCCTTCCCCTTCATCGTATGACAGAATCCAGAGAGGGCAGAAATGGGGCTTTCCATTGTCGATAACTGTTCTGTCTAGCCCCTCTCAGCTGCCAAGAATCCCCTTAACGAGGTCGTTAAGAGTGCACACGAAGTCAGTTCAAAACACACGGCTTTATTTAACAGTTTCCACAAGCACACTAAGAACACCAGTTATAAACTCACTGTGAAATCTCTCAGGTCTCTTCTTGAGCACAACGTTGCTCGTGACTAAAACAGAGGCTTCCGTTTCCCTGTTAATATAGCCTCCCAGGTCACGTTCGTCGTCCACCCAACCGACCCCTACGCCTATCAGCCCGTCGGTATCGTGGATCGAGCCAATTAGTTTCCTGGCCCACATCTGAGTCATCCTCCTCTGACTCAGCATGCATACCAATCTCCGTGGTATCTGGCTCAGCTGCCGGGAGGGGAACACACCCAGAAGGGCCTGCCGGTGCTGAGTCATAATCATCATCGGACAAGTATCTAGCCTGGCCAGAGACACTCACAACACTATCCCCCCCGCAGGCCCCTCCTCCGGGGTCCGTCGTAAGGGATGTGGTTTGGAGGGGAACGCGGTATGGAAATCCCTTGTTAACTCAGGAGCCTCAATATCCTGAGCGTCTACCCAAGTGCCAGCGGATGGCCCACCCCCGGTCAAGTCAACTAAATATTGGAAGCGGTCATCGAGCCATCGGGAATCTCGGATGCCGGACACCTCCAACCGGGAAACAGGAACGTGAGCACGGCGAGCTGTCGGGCCCGGATCAGGAGGTCGAAGCGGAGAATCAGGGTTGACAGGAACAAGCAAAGAGCGATGAAACACAGGATGGACACGAAGAGACCTAGGCAAAGTCAACCGATAGGTCACCGGATTGATGACCGTCTCCACAGGAAAAGGACCCAGGAAACGTTGATCAAGTTTGCGGTGAAGTCTCCCTGGAAACAAGTACTTGGTGGAGAGCCAGACCCGATCTCCAACAGCTAACGGCGGCGTGTCGCGACGCGAGCGATCTGCAACCCTCTTGTAGTCTTCCTTGGCCTTCATCAAGTGCTGCTTCACCATCTCGTGGACTGACTGGAGTTCGGTTAAATAGTCCTCTGCAACTGGTACGGGAGAATCAAGGAGCGTGAGCGGGAAAAATCTGGGATGATAGCCGTAGTTGGCAAAAAACGGAGTGGTCTGAGTGGAAGTGTGCTGAGAGTTGTTGAAAGCGAATTCGGCCACGGAGAGGTATTTGGACCAATCGTTCTGTTGGTCGTTGATGAAACAACGCAAATACTGCTCCAGGATGCCAATCACTTTCTCTGTACCCCCATCAGTCTCTGGGTGATGCGTGGAGGCTAGATTAACTTGGACTTGCAGCGCGGACATGAGTTCTCTCCAGAACTCCGAGGTGAACTGGGTTCCTCGGTCAGACACTATTTTGTCAGGCAAACCGTGTAGCCGGAAGACATGTTGAATGAACAGCTGAGCAGTGACCTTGGCTGTTGGTATTCGTCGGCAAGGAATGAAATGTGCCATTTTGGTCAGCATGTCCACCACGACAAAGACAACGGTGTAGCCGGAAGAAACAGGTAGACAAGTTAAGAAGTCCATGGAAATAGCTCCCCAGGGTCTCTCCGGCGTGGGCAATGGCTGTAATAATCCCGGAGGGGCTCCTGTGGCGTGTTTTGCCTGACGGCACCGTACACATGAATTCACATAGGACTGAACATCATGGCGAAGTCTGGGCCACCAGAAAGTCCGAGACACTAAGTGAAAAGTCTTAAAGAAACCAAAATGACCTGCCGCAGGGTTATCATGGCACTGAGTCAGGATGAGACCCCGGAGTGGGCCCGCTGGAACATACAACAGGCTGCGGCAGCGCAACAGTCCCTCGGACAAGGTCCAAGGTGAGTCGGGACCCATCTCTTGTCTCTTTCGTATCGCAAAGTCATCCAGTTGTTGCGCTTCCCGAATCTGTCGTCGTAGATCTACCGGATCGTGCACTGCTGCGATCGATTCAACAGGCAGAATGGTTCGAAGCGGCAAGGGATCCTTGACCTGTAGATACTCAGGTTTACGGGACAGGGCATCTGCTCTTTTGTTGTACCCTTTCGGAATGTAGGTGACTTTGAAGTTGAATCGAGCGAAGAACAAAGACCAACGGATCTGACATTGATTCAACTTCCTGGCAGATTGCAAGAATTCCAAGTTTTTATGGTCAGTCCGAACTTCAACTTGATAGCGAGCTCCTTCCAGGTGGTGTCTCCAGGTCTCAAAAGCAGTCTTGATGGCCAAGAGTTCCTTTTCCCAAATGGTATAATGGCTTTCGGAGGGACTCAATCTCCTGGAGTAATAAGCACACGGGAACAGGGGGCCGCCATCCTGGTGCGTTTGAAGTAGCACAGCCCCTACTGCCACATCTGAGGCGTCGGCCTCCACTACAAAGGGACGACAAGGATCTGGATACTTGAGAATGGGTTCCTGAACAAAAGCCTTTTTGAGGGTCTGAAACGCCTGTTGCTCGGCATCGCCCCACTGGAACTTAACGCCTTTCCGTAACAGTCGAGTAAGGGGCGCAGTCAACGCAGAAAACCTCGGAATGAACATCCGGTAATAGTTCGCAAAGCCCAAAAGTCTTTGGACATCCTTTGCTTTGCATGGGGGTTGCCAGGTTTGCAAGGCTTCAACCTTGCCAGGATCCATGGCGATGCCTTGTGGAGAAATCACATGTCCCAGAAACTCAATGGTGGTTTGATAGAATTGACATTTCTCTAACTTGGCGTAAAGGTGATGCTGTCGTAAGCGTTGCAAAACTCGCCGGAGATGCTGAAGATGAGTTGCTCGTGACGGGGAATAAATCAGGATGTCATCGAGGTAAACCACCACAAATTGATCCAATAAATCCCGGAAAATGTCATTCATGAAATGTTGAAAGACGGCCGGAGCATTGGTGAGTCCAAAGGGCATGACTGTATATTCAAAATGACCGTATCTGGTCCCAAACGCGGTTTTCCACTCGTCCCCCTCTCGGATGCGAACCAAGTTGTAAGCACCTCGTAGATCTATCTTGGTGAAGATGGTCGCTGATCGGAGACGGTCCATGAGATCAGGAATCAAAGGCAGAGGGTACCGATTGCGCACCGTGATGGCATTGAGCTTGCGATAGTCACAGCATAGGCGTAAATCTCCGGTTTTCTTCTTCACGAATAACACAGGAGCTGACAAAGGCGAGGAAGAGGGACGAATGAAACCTCTGGCCAGGTTTTTGTCCACAAAGTCTTTTAATGCGGCCAACTCGGGTTCAGACATGGAGTAAAGGCGTCCCCCTGGAAGCTTGGCATTTGGCAGCAAATCAATGGCGCAGTCATATGGTCTATGCGGAGGCAATTGGTCTGCCTCTTTCTCACTGAATATATCCGCAAAGTCCGCTAGGTCGGCCGGCAAGGTGATGTCAGGGTGAGATGGTAGTTGGGCTGCGCAAACGTGGCGTACGTGGTCAACGCATTGCAAACTGGGAAAGGAAACAAAGTTCTGGGACCACACCACACAAGGATCATGGGTTCTCAACCAGGCTAAGCCGAGAACTAAGGGGAAATGAAGTCCCTTGGTAATATAGAATTGGATGGCTTCTTCATGTTGTCCTATGACCAGGCGTATGGGCTGGGTCATAAACTTGATTGGTCCAGACAACAACTCACGACCATCGATTGTCTCAACCGACATAGGCGGCTTTACGGAGCACAAAGGTATGGCATGGTGACGAGCGAAAGCTTCATCCATGAAATTAGTGGTGGCTCCAGAATCCAACAAGGCGTGTGCTGGAATGCCCTGGGCACGGTTTCCCAGACATATATTGGTTGCCAGGATCAGATGTCTCGGAGGACCGGGGTCTTCGTCTGCGGAACGAGGACTGGGTTTGACGCCTGCCCGACCCAATGTTTCCATTAGGCCGGGCTCCGGCCGTTTTCCCGGCAAGGTGGCTTGAAACTGCTGAGTGGGAGGTCGAGCTGGAACAGGAGTAGGACCTGCCGTGCCACGTCGTTTCTGGGGGCAGGCCATAACGAAGTGCCCCATCTCTCCACAGTACAGGCACAATCCCTCAGCTCTCCGTCTTGCCTTCTCAGCCGCGGTCAAACGAGATCTAACTGCCCCGAGATCCATGGGTTCCTCACTGGCCATGGGTACAGGACGCCTCTCGGTGTAAGCCGGCAACGATTGGAGAAGACGTCTGGGTGCCGGGATGGGTGGGGTGATAGGTAGGGTCTGGAATCCTCTGCGTGGTGCAGGAACTGGCTTGGTATTGCCGGTGACGTGAACCATCTGTGTGGCCAAGCGGGCATCCATGGCTTGTGTTTGCGATTCAAGAGCCAAACAATGTTGGTATACTGCAGCCAGGGTTGGGGGTATTACAGTCACTTTCAACCCATTCAGGATTTGGGCAGACAGACCATCGAGAAAGATTTCTATGAGAGCTTCGTCATTCCACTTAATGTCTTGAGCTAGGCGGCGAAACTCTGATATATAGTCCGCTACGCAGCGCGATCCTTGCCGTAGCTCTCGTATCCGATGGGTGGCATTTTGCCTACGAAGGGGATCAGCAAACTCCCTTTCCATCAGCTGACAGAATCCAGCATAATTGCTCAAGACAGGATCTTGTCCTTCTATTAAAGGAGACGACCACTCAGCAGCGGGGCCAGAGAGTAGACTCAAAATGAACGCTACCTTCGTTTCATCCAGCTGAAAGTCTGCTGGGGTTGAGGCAATGAAGATTTTACATTGATTCAAAAAAGCAGGAAATTTACCACGTTCCCCAGTGAACTTATCCGGCAAGGCTAGGTAACACCTGCTTGGTCTGGGAGGGGCGGCTGGAGCTTGGGCTGTTGCAGCGTGAAGCTGTTGTTGCAATTGTCCAATTTGCTGCTGGAGAGATTGCACTAATTGAGACAGAGCCGGGTTATCAGCAAGTAATTGTTCCATGCTGGCACTGAAAGCTCGGACTAATGTTCGTCCTTTCTGTTATCTTGTTTTGCTGTTTTTTAGTCACGAGCAATCTGTTCTGTCTAGCCCCTCTCAGCTGCCAAGAATCCCCTTAACGAGGTCGTTAAGAGTGCACACGAAGTCAGTTCAAAACACACGGCTTTATTTAACAGTTTCCACAAGCACACTAAGAACACCAGTTATAAACTCACTGTGAAATCTCTCAGGTCTCTTCTTGAGCACAACGTTGCTCGTGACTAAAACAGAGGCTTCCGTTTCCCTGTTAATATAGCCTCCCAGGTCACGTTCGTCGTCCACCCAACCGACCCCTACGCCTATCAGCCCGTCGGTATCGTGGATCGAGCCAATTAGTTTCCTGGCCCACATCTGAGTCATCCTCCTCTGACTCAGCATGCATACCAATCTCCGTGGTATCTGGCTCAGCTGCCGGGAGGGGAACACACCCAGAAGGGCCTGCCGGTGCTGAGTCATAATCATCATCGGACAAGTATCTAGCCTGGCCAGAGACACTCACAACAATAACTAGAGATGAAATATAATTGGATTCTGACACTTTTTTCTTTCTTCCTAATATCTTAGGGTAGTGTATTTTGTAGTTCCACAATGTCTATGGAAGCAGAACAGAAAGGGGAGGAAAATTATATCCACCAGCCAGCCTGACGAGCTTAAGACAAAGAACACTGCAGGGTTCAAATACATGCAAGTTGGATGTAGATTTCAGAAGCAGATATATGAATGGATGGCCCAGTTTGTGTAGAACCTCAAATGAGTGAGTAAAAGGTAAATCTAGCATGAATTCTCCTGCCATCTAAGCACTGAGTTTACAATGTTTATTGGACAAACAGGTGCAGAACAGTGAGGGATGAAAATCAATAGGTAGCTTACAAACTCACTCCTACAAAAATATTTATTATATAAAATCAATCTCCAGGGGGGAAAGGGAGTACAATATTTTCCTATCCGTGTGGACTTCAAACTTGATAGGACTAGTTATAATCCAGAACGAATTTGTAGCACATTAATGAGAGCAGATGGTTATTTTATTCTAAATCACAAAAGAAGAGGAAGGAGCCCCATCTGTTTACTCCAGACAGCCAGGAAGCAGAAGAGCAAGAAGGACATTCAAAATAACAATCATTAGAGTCATCATACTATTTTGAATATGTTGCAGGCATTTCTGGTAAAGAAGAGGTTTTCACCATTGTTTCCTATCCCTGTTTGAGAAGGGACTAGAAAATGTATTGCATACCAAAAAAACCACTACACTGTCAAACAATAAGCCCAATAAGCATGTTTACATTTGTAGCAGTCTAGACATTTTTTGTTTAAAAATCATTTCAGGTCAAGGAAAGGGACATATGTCAAAGTGGAAATGTTACACCCAAGTCAATGAGAAAACCTTAACACAACTACCACTTGGAATACAGCCATCCTACCTACAAACTCACTACAAAAAACAGCAGCCAAAGACAGCTATCTCAGCAGCTAATATTCTACAGGCAAAATGAATGAGAACTGAGGAAATTAATTATCTGTAGCATTGCATAATGTTTCAGTTAAGATGGAAGCAGAGTTGCCAGATATCATCAAGAATCAGAAGGATCACCAATGTGGGGGTTCCCTTGCACCCCACCGTTTCCAAGATAGTCCTTCTCTTTAATAAGACTCTTCAGTATCAGTGTGGGGAAAGACAATCATCTTATTATGTGTTCTCATGACAAAAGGCCTTCTTCCTTGTCCCACAAAGAAGCCATAATGTCAGTGGCACCTTTTCACTCCATGACAAGAACTGCAAATGCATTGATCCACAGCTCTCAATGCAGGCCACCAGGCCATATACAGGGAGTTCTCAACTTACAACAGTTCATTTAGTGACTGTTCAAAGTTACAACAGCACTGGAAAAAACTGACTTATGATCAATTTTACACTTACAACTGTTGCAGCATCCCTCTGGTCACGTGATGAAAATTCAGATGTTTGTCAACTGACTCATATTTATGATGGTTGCAGCATCTCGGGGTCATGTGATCCCCTTTGGTGACCTTCTGACAAGCAAAGTCAGTGGGGAAGCCAGATTCACTTAACAACCTTGTTACTATCTTAACAACTGCAGTGATTCAATTAACAACTGTGGCAAGTAAGGTCGCAAAATGGGGCAAAACTCACTTAGCAAACATCTCGCTTAGCAACAGAAATTTTGGGCTCAATTGTGGTCGTAAGCCGGAACTACCTGCAGTTGCTGGAATCACTTTGAAGGCCACCTGGCTGCTAGCAATGATGAAAGTAATGCATACGTACATTCAAAGGAGCAAGATCTCTCTCAACCCAGCTCCATCTCCAGAACTTTTGTTGGCTTGCAGACATGATGACCCCATTTCTTCTGATGAGCACATGTCTTTATTCTAAACAGAAAAGAGGCAACTGCAACTATCTGCTTGGTTGTGTCTGCTCAGCTCCCACTTTCAGCTGGCAAGACAAGGCAAGAGAAACAGAGAGGACCATTACATTTTCACTGAACTGGATCCCACTAAACAACAATAAAAAATCTTCTTTCACTCAGCCTCCCTAGGAAAAATCTGGTGGTGGTGGTGGGAATATAATAATATTTTATCAGAGCTTTCCAAAGCTACTCAATTTATCTGCTATGCCCCAGTCTCAGAAGGAGAATGGATCCCATTAAAATTCTTCGCCAAACATCTCCACTCCTTTTAAATCTCACAGGAGAATAATAAAAGAGTCCTTTTGCACAAGACTATCTGTCTGGTATTTTATCTTCTCCTCCCCCCCCCCAAGACTTGGTTTGTTTGGGGGCAACCACTAAAAGTGAAAGCAGACCAGAAGAAAGAAGAGGAACAACAATGCTTCCAAAACATAGCCATCAAGAGATTTTGGTTAAGGGGATCCCACAAAGGGATCCCTGCAAGCTAACCAAATATTTTTTAATATATGCATCAGCTGGTGGTGTACCACAGAAATACCAGTCAATTTTGGCCAAAAGCCCCAGCTGGAATAAAACTTTTTTTTTAATTGTAGCATTTGAGCAGAGGAGAGGGGGCAGAGAAAAAAATAAATAAAAGCAGGCTTCAGACCCAGAACATTTTGCTCCATAAAAATTTGATTACAAACCACCTACATTTTGGACAGACCTCAGGAGGGCCAAGTCCTGAGTTTGTCTCCTTTGAGGATTTTAACAGAACTTCCCTGCCTTAAGCTTGCTACCTTTTTGACAGCCAAAGACAAAGAGCCCCCTTTTGAGCATTTTTGGTCTTTTTCTGCCACTTGTTGGCAAAAACCAAAAAGGGATTTAGAGAAAGGAAACCATTTATTCTCGGCAGGAAAAATATATACAGGAAATGGGCACAAATCAATCCATTTTGGACGCAGATCAACCCATTTCCTATGCACAGAACCACTCCTAGAGAATATCATGTGGTTAGGTAAAGTTGGTCTAGCAAAGACTCCGACTGCTTTGGGGAGACTTCAAAGACCCCCAGGGAAAGTGAGACTTCACAACAGGAGCTCACAACGCATCCTTCTCTTGCATTTCCCACTCACTTTCCCTAGAACCTAAATAAAAAGTGGGGTCAGTAACACAACAGCATCCCCCCCCCAATGCTGTCTATGCTTCTGAGATTCACAGGGAAGTAATACGGTAGTTAAGGAGAATCAGTGAAGGAAGGAATCAGCCCAGGAAAGCTCTGGGAGTGATTACAGAATAAGAAAGGTGGAAGCTCCCCCCCCTCCCTCTTCCTTCCCTGCCCCCATCCTCACCCCACCCCAGGCACTATAGTAAATCTCAAAGGTCCTTTAGTTCCAGGTTAACTAAGGAGGGAAGAAAGGAAGGGTGTGTGTAGAGGTATCAAGGAACAAAGTCCAAATCCCAGCAGCTTTGCCTATTCGGCTTGGCTTGACTAAGTATTTGTACAGGCTATGATCCGCTCCTCGCTTACTTGGGAGTAAGTCTTTTTAGACTCCGTAAGGAGCCCTTCCTAAAGGCACCGAAGAGCCACTAACTGGCGTTCCTGAGGTGAGGAGAGGGCAGGAAAGGAGCCATCCACACAGACGGCGCGGTTCTTCAGCAGCAAGAGATTGCAGAGTCTTGTGAAACATTCGCGGTGTGATCCCGAGAGGAGCCGAGAGAGGGGAAAAGGGAGGGTGGATTGGTCAGGGGACTTTCTACAATACACCAACTAGGCAAGTATACTCGGGAGTAAACGAGGTCTAAGCCCCTCAGCGCTTACAGCTTACAGGCACCCGCGCAAGAGAGAGAAAGGGAAGGGGGGAGAGAAAGAGAGAAAGGAAGAGAGAGAGAGAGAGAGAGAAAGGAAGAGAGAGAGAAATGGAGAAAGAAACAGAAAGAGAGAAAGTACTTTCCCAACTGTTTATTTTTTTTTTACAACCGCTGCAAAAATGGGGGAGGAACACAGCAAAGCTGCCCTCCCACACCAAGCGTAAGGAAAGCAAACCGGGCATTTCCAAGATAAACACGCCAATTTCAAACTCCCGTCTCTCTTCTTCGGCCGGAGCCAGAGCTTCTGGCTCGATTCCTGCGTAAACCTTCGAAGTTCGCGGGAAGAAGAGACGAGGCGAGCCGCGGCATAAACAAGTTATGCGGGGGGAGGGGGGAAACACGCGCAGGCACAACTGCCAAGCCGGGTGAAGCGGGGGGGAAGGGGGCTGGAGAGAAAGGGATAGAAGACCCCCCCAAGAAACGGAACCCTCGACGGGGGGGTAGGTCCAGGAAAACTGAGCGAATCGCTCCGGGACTGACCTGTCGGCGTTTCGGTCTCCAAGGAGCAGATCTGGAAGGTGAGCATGAAGATCAAAGCGCGGGTGCCCGGCATCTTGCATCGGGACAAGCCTGGACCCCCACCTCCCGTCCCCCCCAAAAGTTATCCTTTCCCCCAGCCTCCTCTTTCTCGCCTCTCCGTCGCTCTTCTGGCCGCGGCGGGCGGAGAGCTGCCTTCGCTCAAAGACGCGGCGGAAAGTTACCCCGACAAACCATGGATTCCACACAGCTGAAACAGCAGCGAAAGCCTGATTGGAACCGAAAAGCTTCGGCAGCGGGTGGGGGGAAGAGCAGAGGGGAAAAAAAAAAAGCATGAACGAACGAACGGCGAGCCACCGAAGTGACGTCAGGGCTTCTTCCAGCGAAGGGAAAGCGAAACGGGGAGCTGGGGGTGGGGTTGCTCGGAGCGGGAGAAAGCGGCCCGGTTTGGAAAGGCAAGGCTGCCTCCTGCTGGCGGAAGGCGGGAGGGGCGAGTGGGGAAGCGAGCAAGACTGGGTTCCCACGGTTGGCAAGTAGTATAGTGTAACTCGGGTCTTCAAACTTGGCCCTTTTATGACTTGTGGACTTCAACTCCCAGAATTCCCAGAATTCAGCGTGCCTGGCTGAGGAATTCTAGGAGTTGAAGTCCACAAGTCATAAAAGGGCCAAGTTTGAAGACCCCTGGGTAAACTCGTGCTTTTTGGCTGAGCCAGACTTGACGCCGGGAAAATCCGGGCTCAAATTGGCTCGACTCGCTAGACCGCAAATGTGATTGGCGTGTTTGCGAGGCGAAAGTTGGAGGAGCAAGCAAAACAAAGGTCAAAATGGGGGGGGAGGGTCCGCACGGTAGGGTCAAAAAAGTCAAGATGGTGGCGGCCGCCGTGGGATCAGAACTCGGCTGGATTTAGATGTGTGTGGATCGCACGGTGGCGGCCATCATCTTTACTTTTCTGAGCCCCGTCCTGCACGCGAGCCTGAAAAGTATTGATCCAGGCATGTTATCGAGGCATCCGTTTCGCTATTTGCTGTAAGGAACGGGCAGGAGGCGCGACTGTTTGGGTTGGCTGTGGAGCTTCTCAGTCATCCAGGACATGGTTGTCCCAAAGATGCTTTTTCAGAAGGCAACTGGATTTTTGTTTTTCTTTGAAGATGTTTCCTTCTTATCCAAGCTTCAAAGCTGAAGAAGTTTCTTGGGTGAAAAGCGAAATGTCTTCAAAGAAAAACAAAGTCCAATTGCCTCTTGAAAAAGCACCTTTGGGACAACTGTTTGGGTTGTGAAAAGTGAGTGCAGCCATGGGCAGGGGCAGTAGCTAAGGGTGAGGGGGAACCAACTCCTTCCAAAGCTTCTTTTAAACTTTTAATGGATTTCCTGCCACAGAAAATGGAGAAGAAGAGAGTCTGAGCTATTTATCTCTCTGCAGCTCTTGTGATTCCTCTCAATTTAAGTAAAACTGTGGTCCTTTAAAAAAAAACTGTGGTCCTTTAAAAAAAATCACCTATATGTTTATGTATCTATTCACAGATGCGTAGTACTGACATGCAGACAGCTGAAGGTGTCTTGAGTACATCATATTAATAGCCTGGTGTCAGCACTTGGTTGGTCTGGACTGAGCTCAAGCTAAATAGGGTCAGGTCTGGTCCATATTTGGGTGGGAGATCACAAGGAAACCTTGAAGTTGCAAGTAAGACTTGGAAAGGGGAGGGGGGAATCATCCCAGAGGTGGCAATGCAAGCCACTTCTGGAAACTAAATGAAAGTAATCATGTGGTCACTAAGAGTCAAGAAAACCAGTTGGGTGGCATGGTGGAGGGCTGGACTACAAACCAGGAGACTGTGAGTTCTAATCCTGCCATAGGACTAGAAAGCCAGCTGGGTGACTTTGGGCCACTCCTCAGCCCAACCAACTTCACGAGATTGTTCTGGGGGGCATAGAGAGTGTTAGGTTAGTTGCCTGGAACTGTACAGGAAAATCAGAATATAGTTATAATGAATAAGAAATAGAATATGAATATGAATAAGAGCAGGGTTTCTCATCCTCAGTCACTTTAAGATATATGGACCTCAACTCCCAGAATTCCCCAGCATGCTTAGATCTTAAATTGGCTGAGGATGAGAAACAATGCTTTAGACCAGGGGTCTTCAAAGTTGGCCCTTTTATGACTTGTGGACTTCAACTCCCAGAATTCCTCAGCCAAGCAAGCTGGCTGGGGAATTCTGGGAATTGAAGTCCACAAATCTTAAAGTGGCCAAGTTTGAAGATCCCTGGTGTGTCATATAGTCTTTAAGAAAATCCGGCTTCCCCCATTGACTTTGCTTGTCGGAAACTGGTTGGGGAGATCACAAATGGCCATCCCATGACCCCAAGATACTGCAACTGTTCTAAGTGATGCCAGTTGTTAAGCGCCTGAATTTTGATCATGCCACTCTTGAGAATACTACATTTGTAAGTGTGAGGACTGGTCTGGAGTTATTTTTTCAGTGACTTGGCTCAATAACAATAACTGCGAGGGGGATCTTAGAGTTCTAGTGGTCAGTCACTTAAATATGAGCCAGCAGTGTGCTGCAGCTGCCAAAAAAGCCAATGCAATCCTAGGCTGCATTAACCAAAGTATAGAATCAAGATCACATGAAGTATTAGTACTGCTTTATAAGGCCTTGGTAAGACCATACTTGGAGTACTACGTTCAGTTTTGATCACCATATTATAAAAAGACTTATAGAGACTCCAGAAAGAGTGCAAGGTAGAGCAACAAAGATGTTTATGGGATGGAGGCTAAAACATATGAACAACAGTTGCAGGAATTAGGTATGTCTAGTCTACGGGTGTCAAACTCGATCACATCACATGACGTATTGCGACTTTTTTTTACCTTTGCAGAGCTGGGGTAGGCCTGGCCTGTTTGTGACACATCCAGCCCACAGGCCATCAGTTTGACACCCCTGGTCTAGTCTAATGAAAAGAAGGAGTAGGGGCAACATGATAGCAGTGTTGCACAAAGAAGAGGGGGTCATCTTATTTTCCAAAGCGCCTGAAGGCAGGACAAGAAGCAATGGATGGAAACTAATCAAGGAGAGAAGTAACCTGGAACTAAGGAGAAATTTACTGATAGTGAGGACAATTAACCAATGGAATGGCTTGCCCCCAGAAGTTGTGGATGCTCCATCACTGGAGGCTTTTAGGAAGAAATCATGCAGCCATTTCTCTGAAGTGGTATAGGACTTCCTGCTTGAGCAGGAGCTTGGACTAGAAGACCTCCAAGGTCCCTTCCAAATCTGTTATTCTGTTATTCAATGCCTTTGTGTCTTTGTATAGTTACTAAACAAATGGCTGTAAGTTGAGGACTACATGTACTTCATAAAAATGAAATTAAGATCAAATATAAAAAAAATGCATGTTCCATGTTACAGCAAAGAAACAAACATTTAATGGGGAATATGTTTGGCTTCCCAGATGGCCAAACTTTTTAAATTACGTGGAAGGAAATCTCTCTGTGTGTACTGTACTTTAAAAAGAAATAAGGAAAGAAAAACATCATATTCATTGCTGAAAATTGTGCAGAGCTGGAAATCATGATTTTTTCCTTTAATTGCAAGGAAGGATATGAGATGCTCTTAATTCTTTTGGCATAATTGTTATTCCAACAACTTCTCCCTTCTGTTAACCAGGATATTACAGAATGAAGGAAAAGAGGCCACAGAAAAGAGTTCAGGAAAAGTCCATAAACTTATTACATTGTTTATTGTTTATCATTGACCATCTCTAAAACAAAGCACATGGTGAAACAGCAAGTAAAACCGACAGTTAAAACTGATTAAATGTATAACTGGCATGGACAAAGTTTTGGCAAACAACAAAACAGCACTTAGACATGTTCTGATAAATAAATCACATAGATTGGATAGTAACCACCGTAAATAAAATGGATGGCCTGGAAAACTGGCTAGGTGAGGAGTTACTGGCTGCAGCCAAGCATGTTTCTAATGGAATTAGATAACAAAACGGGTGTGCGTTTCAGTGAGTCCTTCACCACAGGAGTAAACTGTCCAAATGGGATACCCCATAATTTCCCCTTGAGAACAGCAGTGGAGAGGTCATTCAATCTTCCCAGGGCTGTTCTGAATTTGGGAACGGGAACCATTAAGTATTTGGCTTATGTAGCTGGCTTGGATAAAGATAAATGACTGCCCAAGAAAATATCTTGGGGTATGGCAGCCAAGTCAGATTGAGCTTCCAGATCTTGGCATGTTGTTTAAGGGCCGCCTCTACACATTCAGATCAGGGAAGAAAAACTGACAGGATTCTCAGCCAGTTTGCGAGCAACAAAGTGCCAGAAAAATCTATCGGGCCCCGAGGGTGAAGTTAGAAGAAACCACATTGTCTTTTCCAGAAGAAGCAACTCTGCGAGAACCAATTCCAGCACTGAATTAGAAAATGGTGTGTGTTAAGCTGGGGCTAAGGGAGGGATAAGAAGGAAAATTGCAATCAAATTGTTTCTTCTACAGCACGGGTCTCCAAACTTGGCAACTTTCAGACTTGTGGACTTTGAGTCGAAATCCACACGTTTTAAAGTTGTCAAGTTTGGAAAGCCCTGTTCTACAGTGCTCCAGAATGGCTTCAAATATGTGAATAATAGAAGAAGCAGCTTCAAGGAGGGAAGAGAATCTGATTAAAATTGGCTGGGTAGGCAAAATTATACAGTCCAAACCAAACTATGATTTACTTTCATCCTCTTAATAAACTGCTACTAAGTTCCTCTTACCCTTCTTACAGGAAGAACCCTTCCCATAAGGCTTGGCTACTGTCCATTTCATCACAGCAATTCCCATTGTTTTCTGGTGTGGCTGTTTATTTACATAGCAGGGAGGCAATGGAGAACAGCATGATTAATTTCCTTGGTTATTTTTTTCCCACCCCACACTGATCACATGGTGTGGTGAGCTTAACTTCCCCAACATTTTCCTGCTTGATCAAAGCTAACAATGAGATATTCAAAAACATGCCTGTTGAAATCCTGTATTGCAGAGGTCCATACCAGGGACCGGTTCCGTGGAGTGAGATTTTTCCACAGACCGGAGAGTGTGTGGTTTTGTGTGCTGCCTGCATCCCGCTGATGGGGCTTTGCGTGTTTGTGCAGCCTGGTTGCTGGCATGCCACAGCCTGGTACTGATCCATGGACCGGGGGTTGGGGACCCCTGATGTATCGCATGAATGTTTAGATATGGTTGACAATCAGAGTCACCAAGTTGGCTCAGTTCTTTATGAGACATTCAGTGGAGAAACAGAAGCAAAATGGTCCATTGCTGTTGCATTATTTTTCCACTTTTCGCTCCTCCTCTCTCTAATAATGCCTGTCCGGGTTTTCAATGTGATGTTAAGATGGGAGAAGACCTGGACTATTTACATACCAAAGAAGAAATCAGAGAACAGAAGGGGGGGTAGGTGAGAAGAACGGGCCAGGCTTCAAGAAATGTGCATGGTAATTGTGTAATGTAAGAACTAAGTGTGTGACAAGCTGGCACATGAAATCAAGCATACTGTCAGAGAGGCAACTGCTGTTTGTTAGATACAGATGGAAAGGAGCTGAGATAACTAGGACTTAGGCAAGAAAGAGGGAGGGGGAAGAAAAGGACCATCAACAGGAGGAAATCTCTTGGCACAGAATGAAAAAGAGGCAGAATCGCAGTCTGCCAGCTGGTAGGACAACAGAACGCATGACATCCCAGCAGCTCTACAAAGAAATGTGGAGGCCGCCAGCCACCTTCAAAGTTGGAAGGAACGCAATTTGGGCTGCCCCAGAGGGTCTTTTGTTGTTTGGCTTGTTTCGTGCAAAGAATAGCACCCCACCTTCCAAGTGTGACATTTTAATTCCTCTTGCTTTTTTATCCTCCCGTAATGTCGACTTGTTCTGCATGATGGGGGCTTGGAAGGAGAAGTCAGAGGGAGGGGAGCAGCTCTAAACAACACCAGCAAGCACAGGAAAAGCAAGGTGTAAAAGAAGTGGCAGCCAACAGTAGGAGAGAGAAGAATGGGAACTGGGGAAACACGTTGGTTGAAATGAGTGAAGAGAGAAATTCCAAAGTGGACAATGAGAGGTTTGGTATGTAAGTGCCATTCTGATGCGCACATATTCCCATGGATGCAATACAGTGGACAAACTCTCACATGGGCTCCAAATGACACTTGTAGATAATGGTTATCTTCTACAGCAGGTGAAGCAGTCTGTGATTCTCAAGCCCATTTCTTGTGGCCTTTGAGAGTATAGAATGCAGAATAACAAGAGTTGGAAGGGATCTTGGAAGTCTTCTAGTCCAGGGGTCTCCAGGGAACTTTAAGATGCTGGCTGGAGAATTCTGGGAGTTGACGTCCACAAGTCTTAAAGTTCCCAAGGTTGGAGACCCCTGTTCTAGTCCAACGTCTACTCAGACAGGAGAATCTACACCATTCCAGACAAATGGCTGTCCAATTTCTTCTTAAAAACCTCCAGTATTGGAGTACCCGCAACTTCAGGAAGCAAGTCTTCCACTGATTGATTGTTCTCTCTGTCAGGAAATTTCTCCTTAGTTCTACATTGCTTCTCTCTTTGATTAGCTTCCCTCCATTGTTTCTTGTCCTCCCTTCAAGTGCTTTGGAGAATAGGTTAACCCCCTCTTCTTTGTGGCAGCCCCTTAGATATTGGGACACTGCTATCATTTCACCCCTAGTCATCTGTAAATTGCTGGAAAAACGAAGGTTGATTTGGTTTCAGAGCTGCACATGTTTCCAAGGCCATGTTCCCTTCTATGAAGGGTGGAGGAAGCACCTTCATAAAAACATTCTATGAAGCAATGCAACTCTCTCATTTTTAAGAGCAAAGCAACGGGTTCACTGGCCACTGCAGCCACTCTGCAGCCTTCTTGGAAAAATAGGTAATAAAATTGTGGTTGTGGTTTCCCAGCAAAGTGCAAGTACAGGAACCTCTTCCGACTATTACAAATCCCAGAGAGCTTAATAGGAAACTATGAGGGGACTTGAAGTAATGAGAATGCAAAGCACATCACTTCTCTTTCCTTTAATATGTCCAAATGTGGAGCCTTTGTATTAATTGCTGCTTTTTTTTGTAGTAGGGACAAAATACAGTTTTTATTTTATGCATCAACCCATGTTCTTCCTAAATTTTAAAAAACCCTGAACCTTTTCAAAAAACACAATAAACTGGAATTCCTGGTCCCAGCCTCTGCAGTGACATTCTTGCAAAATTCCACATACATATTGTGACAGTTAGAAGTTCTTTCAAAATTTTGAGTGCGCTCCTTGGCTACCAGGAAGTTACCTCTGACCTAGAGCCTCTGACCTAGAGTGACCCTTTTCAGATGCTGAGAACATTTTTCTATACTTTCTGTTTGATCATATCTTGGAACTGATGCTGAATATGGTCAGAAGAATGAAACAGAATTTGGGACTTAAGAAAGGGAGGCTGTAGGGTGCTACAGATGCTATGTAGTGTTCAATTGATTACTCCTTCTAGAATGCATATATACCTTCATAGTTCAGTGACCACTCGAAGTTACAATGGCACTGAAAAAAGTGACTTACAACCAGTCCTCATACTTATGGCCATTGCAGCATCCCCACAATCATGTGATCAGAATTCAGGCGCTTGGTAACCAGCTTGTATTTACAATATTGCAGCATCCCAGGGTCATGCGATCACCATTTCCAACCTTCCCAGCTAGCTTCTGTCAAGCAAAGTTAGTGGGGGAAACCAGATTTACTTAACAACTGCATGATACACTTAACAACTGTAGTGATTCCCTTAAAACTGTTGTAAAAAGCCCTGGTGGTGCAGTTCTTAGAATGCAGTATTGCAGGCTACTTCTGCTGACTGCCGCTGCCAATAGTTTGGCAGTTCGAGTGTCACCGGCTCAAGGTTTATTCAGCCTTCTATCCTTCTGAGGTCCGTAAAATGAGGATCCAGATTGTTGGGGGCAAAAGGCTGACTCTGTAAATTGCTTAGAGAGGGCTGTAAAGCACTGTGAAGTGGCATATAAGTCTAAGCGCTATTGCTATTGCTATTGCTATTGCTAAAATCAAGCGTAACTCACTTAAGAACTGCCTTGCTTAGCAATGGAAATTCTGGTCCCAGTTTTAATTGTAGGTTGATTACTGCCTGTACAGATACAGAAATACACACACACACACACACAAAGGCAGTCAGGCAAGTGGAAGGAAGGAGGGAGGGAGGGAGGAAGGCTACATAGGCTTCTCTAGAGGGAGGACAAAGAGGGGCAAATAACACACACTTGCATCTGATGGCATGATGTCTTTACACATTTGTCCTTTTGATGCAATCTGGTTTGATGCCTATGGTTGTTCAGCACACAAGAACAAACCTCAACAGCATACAACCATTTCCTCTGTATTTACTACCATTTCAAATTCTCTTGGCTGCAGGTTTTTTATAAAAAAAAATTCTGAATGTGCATTTGCGTCTCACTTGGAAAGCTAAAGAAATTCACTAGCTAAATCATCACAGAGTACTAGACTCTCTTAATTTATACATGGAAGACTCTGGAGTCATAAAAACAGCTGAACTGCCTCTCTAAAAATAACATTCTGTCTCACAACAGAGGGAAAGATGGAGCATGGAGAATTCAGGGTAATGTTCCAATCAGCAAGTCCAAACTCCTGAGTGGCTGGAGTTTGGAAAATGCAGGTATCTCTGCATTTCTGTCTCTTCATCAGATCAATAACAAGAAGGATTACTCTCTGTGCTGGTAGACAGCCCATTCACTGCATCTTAGCTTTTGCCCTATGTGATTTTCTTCTTTCATGCTGGTTAAGAAAATAAGACGAACATGTCCAAACTAAAAACTTCTGAGTTCCTGAACAGGGGAAGGGAAAAGAAAAATATGGGATGAAAGCGATTAAGGCCAGAACTGGAGATCATTAACCTTTATTTTTCCCCCGGTTGAAAATCTGTACCAAAAAAAGACCTATATATATATAGGTAGTCTTCCTGATTAACTTGTGCAGCTGCACTAAGTTGAAGTTTATTTTTAATATGATGGACTAAGGTCTAACTGACAAGGTTTCCACAACACACTCAACCATAAACCATCATGTTTCATCAGTCATCATCAATTATGGCTGATCCGATAAAGAATAGAATAGAATAGAATAGAATAGAATAGAATAGAATAGAATAGAATAGAATAGAATAGAATAGAATAGAATAGAATAGAATAGAATAGAATAGAATAGAATAGAATAATTGGAAGAGACCTTGGAGGTCTTCTAGTCCAACCCTCTGCTCAGGCAGGAAGCCCCATACCATTTCAGACAAATGATTTTAAATCATTTGCATGCAGCCCTTGTGTGGTGAATCCTTGAACTACAGGGGCGGATTCTTAGAACAGAAACTCTCAGATTTGGACTAATTCGGCCTCACAGGCTTGTCATTAAATTTTTCTCAATAAAAAACGATAAGATGTTTTCTGTTGAAAATAAGATTGAGTTTCCTGCTCTTCCTCCCTGGCTCTGCATTTCATCTCTGTCTAATTACTCATTAGTTTAGCATTTATTCATAGCTCTTGCTTGGATCCCTGCAATGTGCTTAATTGGATTATTAAGTTAATCACTTTTATTGGTTTACATCAGTGTTTTCCCAGGCTGAGCAACTTTTAGATCATGGACTTCAGCTCCCAGAACTCATTGCTAAGAACTGTGGGAATCAAATATCACCCATTTACTGATGGTTCAGGTAAGCGAATAGTAGATTACACAACACATTGAACCCTAAACTACCAATTGGTCTGGTTTAATATACAGAGCCATTAATAAAGCCAACCAAGTTAAGCATTTTTAGCATGTTTTGTGAATATAGACAAAACATGTACCTCAGTATATACACCTCACATCCTGGACATAAACTAGACATAAACTTCTCCCCTCAAGATGCCGCTACAGGGCATTGCATGCTAAAACAACTAGACACAAAGGGGTTTTTTTGCTCTGTGCCATCACTCTGCTAAACACCTAACTCCTACAGCACTGTCTTAAGCCTAAAGATATTTACCCGTGTAGTAGGATGTATTGCTGTTATCCCTCTCATCTTCTCATCTTTCTCACCTTCATCTTTCCTATCGGTACTACCTTCTCCTATTGCAGGGGTTCTCAACCTTGGCCACTTTAAGACTTGTGGACTTCAACTCCCAGAATTCTGGGAGTTGAAGTCCACAAGTCTTAAAGTGGCCAAGGTTGAGAACCCCTGTCCTATTGGTATATACTATGATTTATCAATTGTTGTTTGTATCTTATTATTTTCTATCTTATATTTATGATTGTATTTTATTATTTATGATTTATGACATCACTCTGTTGTTTGTATGTACATGGGCCGCTTATGGACCGGAGAGAAATTCCTTGTGTGTCCAATCACACTTGGCCAAATAAAGTATTCTATTCTATTAAGAAAGAAGCAACCTAGAATTAAGGAGAAAGTTCCTAACAGTGAGGACAATTAACCAGTGGAACAGTTTGCCTTCAGAAATTGTGGGCGCTCCATCACTGGAGGTTTTTAAGAAGAGACTGGAACGTCATTTGTCTGAGATGGTATAGGTTATCCTGCTTGAGCAGAGGGCGGACTAGAAGACTTTCAAGGTCCCTTCCAGCTTCTCTTCTCTTCTCTTCCATTCCACAGTTAATTTAAACAAGGTCTACTCACTTAACTAAACTTTCTGGATTTGCCTTACACATTCAATCACAGTTAATCCCTGATTTACAACCACATTTGGACCACTATTTCTGTGGCTAATCAAAGTGGTTGTTAAGCAAATTTCTATCACCTTTTATGTTATGGTTATTAAGCAAATCACTGCAGATAATAAATGAATCACATGATTGTTAAATAAATCTAGCTTCCCCCATTGATTTTGCTTGTCAGACGTCAGTTGGGAAAGTCACAATAATGATCATGTGACCTAATAATGTTGCAATGGCTTTGAGTACAACAAGCAGTCATAAGTCGCTTCTTTCAGTGCCATTATAACTTCAAATGCTTGCTGTATGAATGGTGGTAAGTTGAGGACTATCTGTATCAAACTAAGCATATCAGCTGGATTTGCAAAAGATGCAAGGCCAGGATACTTTTATGTCAGATGAATACAGCCAATTGCATTACTGTAATGTTAAAGTTCATGCTACCTATAGTTTAAAATCCAAGCAAGTATTTTAGAAAAAAAACAGAAATAAAAAAGAATCTCCATTATTCAGCTTATACAATTGGAAAAGATGAAAAAAGGTGAGCAAAATAACCAAGGATTTGAAGCATCAGCCTTTTTACCATCTCATTTTGCAGAGAGGAAAAAGAGCTAGTAATTAACATCTGACTACTTGGTACAGCATTGGATGTTTTAAACTTCGTAGATAAGCATGCAGAATAAAACATAATTTTTACCAGCTCCCCAAGTATTCCAGTGTAGCTTTAGCTTCTGTGTGTATGAGTGTGTGGGTGTTGTATGTAATACTTGTTAAATTATGCATTTTGAGGGAAGATCTTTTTGAAAAGAGATTTTTAAGGGTGATTTTTAATGGAGACTTGTTTAAAGAGAAATGTAGTTCAGTCTGGAAAAGAATGGAGTTATGAGTCAACACATGTGCAAATATCCTGGGCAAAAATAGATCAATTTGTTTTCCTCACTAAACAGTCATCACAGCCAAAAGAAAAAAAATCACTTATTCTCATTTTGATAAATATAAATCAAATTTTAGTTGAGGAACCCCTTCATTCTTCACACACACAGCGCTACAATTGTCTTTTGAGTTCTGTATTTTGCTGAATTTTGCCATGCAAATTCCTCATAAAATGAGAACGAATGGGTACATTTGGGGAAAGTGTTTATGCGTATACATATAATTTTACTTTGTAAAAAGCAAGCAATTCCAAATGGATGTAGCAAGTGGTTAAATGAACTTTGCAGTGAGCAAAACAGGCTGTAAAGTGGGACAAGTACCCAACTCTGAAATAAAGTCATGTTATTGTCTTGACATCACAATTATGTTGCAGGGAGTGAAGAATCCAGCCTCAAACACAGAACAAAAATAATTTCAGACCTGGAAAACATTCAGCCAGGCTAGAAAGTAGGAGACTGTGAATTCAAATCCCACCTCAGCCATGAAAGACAGCAGGGTGACTTTGGGCTAATCACTAGGAGACAGAGTTCAAGTCCCACCTTAGCCATGAAAGTCAACTGGGTCACTTTGGGCCAGTCATTCCCTCTCAGCCCAATGCACCTCACAGGGTTGTTGTTCTGGGGAAAATAGAAGGAGGAAGGAGTATTGTGTGTGTTCTCTGCCTTGAGTTATTTGAAAAAATAATAAAGGTGGGATATAAACCAATTAATAAAAATTCAGACAGTAACACAATTCTTCACTGACAGAAAAATGCCCAATGAGTATGCATCTCAGAACATCAAAGAACCCATGTCCAGTTTTTAATTTGGATATAGCTGTGAGTGCAAGTTATGCTTTTGTCATGCTGTGTCTTTCAATTACCTATTGGTTCTTCTTTTGTTACCTTGGAAACAAGACAAAAGAACAAGAAAAGAACCAACTATGGGCTTCCTTCTTCCCCCTCCCCTCTTAGCCCCAGTTTAATCCCTCTCCCCTGCTATAGATTGTTGTGCCTTTGCTCCCCCGCTCATCCTAAATCCAGTTGTGACAACCTGTGTATCTTGAAGAGTAGATTGCCTATAGCAGTGTTTCCCAATTTTAGCAACTTTAAAACGACTGGACTTCAACTCCCAGAATTCCCCAGCCATCAGAGCTGAATTGTTGATGGATTAGCCTTGAACTGTTGATGGATTAGCCCAGGGTTTTCCAACCTTGGCAACTTTAAGATGCATGTACTCCAGGCTGGCTGGGGAATTCTGGGAACTGAAGTGCATTCATCTTAAAGTTGCCAAGGTTGAGAAATCCTGGGTTAGCCAGTCCTTGCCATCTGAGAGCAAAAGAGAACTATAGCTCATGTCCTTGTATTCTACTTACAGCCTCTCTAGAGATATCATGACTTTTGCTTCTGGTTTCAGCCTTGAAGCCAGCAGAGGTCCAACCAGCAAGGGACAAGAGGATGTTAATATAGTGTATTCTTGTTTGTCATCTGTGAAATTAGAGAGAAGGCTTTGTGCTTTCATGTGGTACTGAAGATCTCTTCATTCTCTCCCCCAACTTAAGGGCAATTTAAAAACACCTACTTAGAATTTAGAATGCATTAATTAATGAAATAAATTTCCATTTAAAAATTGGTAATCAAGAGGCAAAGCAAAAAGCCATCTTGTTCTGCAAAGAAGCAGTTCTAGAATGAAGGAGTCACCTACCATTGGGAAATGGAGAGAAGAAAGAAAGAAGCAAGACAGCAACCCCCAGGTAAGTTATTCATTAGATAGTCGCCTTGTCTGTAGAACCAGAAGCTAAGGTGGCAGAATCAAAGAATTTTTGCAGAGGAGATCGCAGTACACCAGCCAGGGCCAATTTTGAAAGTGCAGAAACTTCTAGTAGTTTGTGGTAGACCCAGAGATAAAGAACAGACAAGTTTTCAGTGTTTGGGAGATGCATTTTTTAAAATCAATTTTTCATGAAGAAGGGAGGACCAGAATTTTCCTCCTTTTTTATTGTGGAGAAGCTTGGACACATTAATGCCAGGCATGAACAACCAGACCCACATGTGCAGAGTTCGAGCTAACTACTTTTTTATATTCTGCCTATCCAGGTAGTCCCCGATTTATGATCACAACTGACCCCAAAAGCAAGACAGTTGTTAAGTGAATTTTGTCCCCATTTTAAGTTAGTAACATGGTTATTAAGTGTATCTAGCTTCCCCACTAACTTTGCTTGTCAGAAGGTCACAAAAGGGGATCACATGACCCTGGGACACTGCAACTATCATAAATATATGCCAGTTGCCAAGTATCTGAATTTTGATCACATGATGATGGGGATGCTGTAAGGAGCATAAGAGTGAAAAATGGTCATAAGTTATTTTTTTCAGTGCCGTTGTAACTTCAAATGGTCACTAAACTAATGGTGGCAATTCAAGGACTATCTGTAATATAAAAATCTCTCCAGTCTGGCAGAGGGATCAGAGGGCCAGCCCTACATTTGCCCAGGTTCGCCTGGTGCACCAGTTGCGGCCCTATTTGGACCGGGAGTCTCTTCTCACAGTCACTCATGCCCTTATCACCTCGAGGCTCGACTACTGCAATGCTCTCTACATGGGGCTACCTTTGAAAAATGTTCGGAGACTTCAGGTAATGCAGAATGCAGCCGCGCGAGCAGTGTTGGGCTTGCCCAGAAATGCCCACATTTCGGCATCACTCCGTGAGCTGCATTGGCTGCCAATTGGTCTCCGAACCCAATTCAAAGAGTTGGTTATGACCTATAAAGCCCTACATGGCATCGGACCAGGTTACTTACGGGACCGTCTGCTGCCCCATGAATCCCAGTGGCCAGTTAGGGCCCACAGAGTTGGCCTTCTCCAGGTCCCGTCAGCCAGACAGTGTCGCCTGGCGGGGCCTAGGGGAAGAGCCTTCTCTGTTGCGGCCCCGGCCCTCTGGAACCAACTTCCCCCGGAGATCCGTGTTGCCCCCACCCTCTCCGCCTTTCGTAAATTACTTAAAACACACCTCTGCCGGCAGGCCTGGGGTAGTTAACATCTTGCCCCAAGCCAGTGTATGTCTGTGTGTATGCTGAATGATTGGTTTTTTTAAAAAATTAAGAGGTTTTATATTTACATGTATTTTTATATGTTGATTTCTACTGTGTTGTGAGCCGCCCTGAGTTCTCCGGAATAGGGCGGCATATACCGGTCCTATGGGGAAGAGGCAAATACGACGGGAGGCCTGGGGTAGGCCGCTCTCGGGGAACAAGGCCTCGCTGCTTGAAAGTGATCTCTTGTTCCTGCCCCCGGAACCTCTCCCGGAGTACTGGTAACGAGCGAAATCCGGACCCTGGACTCAGGCTGCTGCTGCTCAATGCCAGGTCGGTGGTAAATAAAGCTCTCCTCATGCGGGACTTGATTCTAGAGGAGGAGGCCGACCTGGCATGTGTAACTGAGACCTGGCTGACCCCAGAGGGAGGAGTTCCCCTCTCTGAGATGTGTCCAGCTGGGTTTCAGGTATGGCATCAGCCGCGACTACAGGGAAGGGGGGGAGGAGTGGCGATTATAGCTAAGGAGACACTCGGGCTGCGCAGACTCACTGCTACCGAGATATCAGGTTGTGAGTCCCTCCTTATGAGGTTGGACCTAGGTGTACAGGTGGGTCTGTTGCTTACGTACCTGCCTCCCAGCTGCGTTTCTATAGCCCTGCCCACACTACTTGAGGAGGTAGCCGGGTTGGCGGTTGAGTTCCCCAGACTTATTGTCTTGGGGGACTTTAATGTGCCGTCACTCGGTGAGTCCTCTGGGTTGGCATGGGAGTTCATGGCTTCCATGGCAACCATGGACCTGACACAAGTAATTGAGGGCCCAACCCATGAGAGGGGACACACACCTGACTTGGTTTTTCTCTCGGAACAGCTGAGGAATGATCTGATATTAAGGGAATTAGAAGTGTTGCCAATGTCATGGACAGATGATTTTCTGCTGCGGCTTGAGTTTACGACACCAATACTCTCTCGCAGGGAGCCAGAACCGACTAAATGGTTCCGCCCCAGACGCTTGATGGAACCTATTGGTTTTCAAACGGCGCTTGGGGAATTGCTGGATTCGCTCGTACATAGTTCGGCGGAGTCCCTAGTGACGGCCTGGAATATGGCCGCTACGGGGGCTCTAGACCGGATTGCGCCGTTGCGACCTCTCTGTGGTAGCAGACCCAGGAGATCGCCTTGGTTCACCGAGGA
Organism: Bothrops alternatus; assembly: GCA_034064705.1. Classification (NCBI taxonomy): domain Eukaryota; kingdom Metazoa; phylum Chordata; class Lepidosauria; order Squamata; family Viperidae; genus Bothrops; species Bothrops alternatus. The sequence continues at coordinate 4,942,632 of JARGCV010000132.1, read as the reverse complement.
ACTCAGGGGGATGAAGCTCCAGAAGAGACGTTTAGAGAAGCAATGGAGGGAGAGTAGATCCGAATCTGATTGAACCAAATTGGGAGCTTATATTAAGACCTATTTGGAAGCAATCACTACGGCAAGATCTCAGTATCTTTCCGCATTGATTGCGTCTGCAGAATCTCGTCCAGCTGCCCTGTTTAGGGTGACTCGCTCTCTCCTGGATATGGGGAGGAGAGAGGAACCTTTGCAGGGCAATGCCGAAGAATTTAATAGCCTTTTTGCAGACAAGGTCGCTCAGATCCGGGCCGACTTGGACTCCAATTGGGATACAGTGTCAGCTGACAATGAGTAAGTCGAGATGACAGAGGCCCGTCTTAGCCCTGTTGAATGGGAGGAGTTTGATCTGGTAACTCCTGATGACGTGGACAAGGCCATTGGAGCTGTGAGTTCTGCAACCTGTTTACTGGACCCGTGCCCCTCCTGGCTGGTTTCAGCTAGCAGGGCGATGACACGGAGCTGGGTCCAGGCTGTTGTTAACGCTTCACTGAGGGAGGGGTCCTTTCCGGCTCCCTTAAAGGAGGCACTTGTGCGCCCCCTCCTCAAGAAGCCTTCCCTGGACCCAGCAGTTTTAAATAACTATCGTCCAGTCTCCAACCTTCCCTTTTTAGGGAAGGTTGTTGAGAAGGTGGTGGCACTCCAACTCCAACGGTCCTTGAATGAAACTGATTATCTGGGCCCTCAGCAGTCTGGGTTCAGGTCGGGTTACAGCACGGAAACTGCTTTGGTCGTGCTGACCGATGATCTCTGGCGGGCCCGGGATAGAGGTTATTCCACTATCCTGGTGCTTCTTGACCTCTCAGCGGCTTTCGATACCATCGACCATGGTATCCTTCTGCGCCGGTTGGAGGGGCTTGGAGTGTGGGGCACCGTTTTGCGGTGGTTCACATCCTACCTCTCTAACCGGTCGCAGTCGGTGTTTGCAGGAGGTCAGAGATCTGCTCCGAGGTCTCTTCTGTGTGGAGTCCCTCAGGGGTCTGTTCTCTCACCTCTGCTTTTTAACATATACATGAAGCCGTTGGGTGAGATTGTTCTGTCTGGCCCCTCTCAGCTCATTAAAATCCACATAAATATGTCTTTAAGAGGTTTATTTAACACATTTCAAAAGAATTCACTTCAAAGCACGCTGCTGGCATTTTGCTGGCAGAAACAGCCAAGTCTCATGTATTTACATTTAGATTAACACATGCTCCTTCCACACCTTCCAATTAACTCACTCTTTCTTTATCACATTGTCCAAGGCCTCATTATTCTCCCGTAGATTTCCAAAACATCAGAAGACTGAAGTCAAACGCACGGCTACTCCTTGATTAACGTTGCTCGTGACAAAGGCGTAGTCTCTCTGTCCCCTTCTAATATAGTGTCCGATACGTCACTTCCCCTCATTACTTCCTTTTTCCACTTAACTGACACCGTCGCTTATCAAACCTTCGGAATCTCGGATCAAGCCATCTATCTTCTTGATCCAAATCTGACCCCTCACTTTGTGAATCTGATCCAGACTGCCTGTAAATCTCCTCCCTGTCTGGCTCAGCTGCCGGGAGGGGAAAATACCCAGAGGGGCCTGGCTACTCTTCCTCGGCTGCCGGGAGGGGAAAACACCCAGAGGAGCCTGGCTGCTCATCCTCATACTCTGACACTTCCCAAGCTGGTCTAGGGACACTCACAACAGAGATCATCCGTCGACACGGGGTGAGTTGTCATCAATATGCCGATGATACTCAGCTTTATATCTCTACCCTGGGTCATTACAGCGAAGCAGTGGAAGTGATGAACCGGTGCCTGGAGGCTGTTGAGGTCTGGATGGGTGCCAACAGGCTCAGACTCAATCCCGACAAGACGGAGTGGCTATGGGTTCTGCCTCCCAAGGACAATTCCAACTGTCCGTCCATCACCCTGGGTGGAGAAGTTTTGTCCCCCTCGGAGAGGGTTCGCAACTTGGGTGTCCTCCTCGATCCACAGCTAAGTTTAGAATACCATCTTTCGGCTGTGGCGAGGGGGGCATTTGCCCAGGTTCGCCTGGTGCGTCAGTTATGGCCCTATTTGGATCAGGAGTCACTCCTCACAGTCACCCATGCCCTTGTCACCTCGAGATTTGACTACTGTAATGCTCTCTACATGGGGCAATCTTTGAAGAATGTCCGGAGAGTCCAAGTAGTTCAGAATGCGGCTGCGCAAGCTGTCTTGGGTCTTCCAAGACATGCTCATGTCACTCCAGCCCTCCGTGAGCTGCACTGGCTACCAATTGGTCTCCGAATACAATTCAAAGTGTTGGTCATGACCTATAAAGCCCTATATGGCAATGGGCCAGGATACTTGCGGGACCGTCTTCTGCCCCATGAATCCCAGCGACCGGTTAGGGCACACAGGGTTGGCCTCCTATGTGTCCTGTCTGTTAGACAGTGCCGTTTGACGGGACCTAGGATTAGGGCTTTCTCTGTTGCTGCCCCAGCCCTCTGGAACCAACTTCCCTCAGAGGTTCGTACTGCTCCCTCCCTCCTAGCTTTCCGAAAACTCTTAAAAACACATCTATGCAGACAGGCTTGGGGCGTGTGAGCTGCGCTCTGCCCTTGGGCCTTTGATTGGGACTGTATGTTGTATGAGTGGGAACAGTTTTATAGTTTTTATATTGTATACTACTATTTTAATTGATTTATATTTTGTACTTGTATTATTTGCTGTGAGTCGCCCTGAGTCTGGGGAGAAGGGCGGCATATAAGTCAAAATAATAAATAAATAAATAAATAAATAAATAAATAAATAAATAAATAAATAGTTCTCCCTTGGGAACAATTAGACGAGGCTCCAAGGAATTCAGGAACAGCCAGTTCTAGCCTCGTTATAGTTGTGCAGTGACTCTAGACTAGCTCTGTTCTTCATCCCTCCTCCCTGCCAGGGTGGGTGCTTCCCAACGTTAATTAACACACCTATGTTATTCATCCTGATCACCAGGAGGCAGTACATGATCAATTTCATTGTTTGGGATCATCAGATGTACCTAACCACAGATCTCTTATCCAGAATTGAATTCAAGGGCCATTGCATTTAAGATGACCAGAAAAAGCATTTTTCCCTACCCGGTGATCCTGGGTCCTCATGTATCATGTATGGCAGGGGTGTCAAACTGCCAGCCTGTGGGTCAGATGCGTCACAAAACCACACCCACCCCATTGCCAGCAACGGGGAAAAAGTTCTGATACGTTGCATGACATCATGTGACATCACGAGTTTGACATGTCTAATGTATGAAATCTTAAATAAGGTGGAGTCCAAGTGCAGAATAGGATCTCATGCCCCACAATAAGGAGAGAGGACAGTAATAAACTGGGGGACCTGAAGTGGGAATTGGATGGATGGATGAAATAAACAAAGATAAAGATAAGTTTCTAGATCTGTTTCTATTAGCTAAGAAAGATAGATTTCAGCTGAAATCTCTTTATATTTTGAGAGACTTGGAAATGCTTGCAATTTTATCTTCCACGTTTTTACTTTTCTCTAAACTTTGAGGATCCAGTGTGGGACTGCCATTGCTGAGACACCCATGTAAAACAACAGTGGGTTTTTTTATGAAGGTGATGAAATTATTTGAGACCAGAAAAGAAGCTAATTGGGTAAACAATTCAAAAACAACTGCTCTAACAGAAGAGAAACTCACCAAAGGAAATTCTCCTGGAGCTCTCCAAGGTTCTGTTTCCAACATATAAACCCTTAAGCAGCTCGCTCTTAGGAAAAAAAGGAAAAAGTGTTACATTAGAGATGAAGAGAGGCACTTCCCCCCACATTTAATTTAAAATATAACATCTGTCAATACCCATTCATGCCTCTTGGTGACTTGCAAATTGTAATAGTCAAGCAGAAGGACATGGTAGACCATCTACAAATTCTACAACCAAATTCTACAGTCAAAACCCACAGTCAAAGTTGAAAGTGTACCAGAAAATTACATATAAATGTCTGTACACGAATGCTAGAAGCATTCGAGCAAAAATAGGGGAATTGGAATGCTTGGTGAAGGAAAATAATATTGATATTATCAGCATAACAGAAACCTGGTGGACAGATGAAAACCAATGGGACACAAGGATTCCAGGTTACAAATTGTATAGGATGGACAGGAGAGGGAGAAATGGTGGTGGCGTGGCCTTGTACATAAATGAGGAGTTAGAATCTCATGAACTCGAAATTCAAGAAAATTCAAACTCACCCACAGAAACATTGTGGATAAAAATCCCAGGACAGGAAACTAATCTGACGTTAGGGATCTGCTATCGCCCTCCCAACCAAACTCCAGAGGCAGATTGCTATTTGGAAAATGAATTTAAGGAGGCCTCAAAAAGAAATAGGGTAGTCATAATGGGGGATTTCAACTATCCCCAAATAGATTGGGTAAATTCTTGTTCTACACATGAAAGAGAGACAAGGTTCCTCGACATGTTAGCCGATTATTCCCTTGAGCAGATTGGTCATGGAACCAACCAGGGGAAAGGGGATCCTGGACTTGGTTCTAACTAACGCACAGGATTTGGTTCATGATGTGCTTGTAACCGAGCCCATAGGAACCAGCGATCACAACACAATAACCTTCAACTTAACCACGGATAGCAAATTGTCAGTGAAAACTAACACAGAGACCTTAAACTTTCACAGAGGGAATTTTGACAAAATGAGGAAAATAGTAAAGAAGAAACTAAAAAGAACAATAAAAAAGTCAAATCCCTCCAAAATGCTGGGAAACTGTTTAAAAATATGTTACAGCAGGCTCAAATAAAATGCATTCCTAAAAGAAGAAAGAGGACTGGAAAGTCCAAGAGGATACCAGTATGGCTTACGAATGAGATAAAGGAGGTTATTGGAAAGAAGAAAGACTCATTTAAGAAATGGAAGGCTCTTCCTACCGAGGAGAACAGGAGGGATCACAAACTCTGGCAGACCAAATGCAAGGCGATAGTCATGAAAGCCAAGAGAGACTTTGAGGAGCATATAGCCAAGAATATTAAAAATAATAACAAAACCTTTTTTAAGTACATCAGAAGCAGGAACCCAATCAGAAAATCAGTTGGGCCACTCGATGACAATGGTCAGAAGGGGATAATCAGAGAAGACAAGGAGATTGCTGAGAGGCTAAATGACTTCTTTGCCTCCGTTTTCACCGAGGAGGATAGAGAACATTTGCCTGTCACTTAATTAGTTTTCCCAGGGAGGGAAATAGAAGAATTAAACCTGATAGAGATAAACAAGGAAGATGTTCTTGCATGCCTTTCTAAACTAAACGCCAACAAATCGCCGGGTCCAGATGGCATCCACCCTAGAATTCTCAAGGAACTCAAGTGTGAAATTGCTGAACTTCTAGCTAAAATATACAATCTTTCTCTAAGATCAGGCACTGTACCGGAGGATTGGAGGGAAGCAAATATAACCCCGATCTTCAAGAAAGGATCCAGAGGTGATCCAGGAAACTATAGACCAGTCAGTTTAACCTCAGTTCCAGGCAAACTGATGGAAACCATTATTAAAGATAAAATTACAGGGCACATAGAAAAACAGGCATTGCTGAAAGAAAATCAACATGGTTTCTGCAAAGGCAAATCATGTCTTACTAACTTGTTAGAATTCTTTGAGGGTGTAAATAAATACATAGATAAAGGGGCCCCAGTTGATATTGTATATCTTGACTTTCAAAAGGCTTTTGACAAAGTCCCTCACCAAAGGCTCCTAAAAAAGCTCTCCAGCCACGGAATTAGAGGACAGGTCTTGTCCTGGATTGGTAACTGGCTAAATTGTAGGAAGCAAAGGGTGGCAATAAATGGACAATTCTCTGGATGGAAAGAAGTGAGAAGTGGTGTACCCCAAGGTTCAGTTTTGGGACCTTTACTTTTTAATTTATTCATCAATGATCTGGATGTAGAAGTTAATAGTGAGGTAGCCAAGTTTGCTGATGACACTAAATTGTTCCGGGTTGTTAAAAGTGAAACATTGTCGGGAGCTCCAGAAGGATCTCTCGAAATTGTGTGAGTGTGCAACAAAGTGGCAAATGCATTTTAACCTAAACAAGTGCAAAGTTATGCACATCGGGGCAAAGAACCCCAATTATACTTACCAACTGATGGGGACCAAACTTTCTGAGACAACCCAAGAAAGGGATCTTGGGGTTTTGGTGGACAGCTCGATGAAGATGTCAACCCAATGCGCAGCACCAGTAAAAAAAGCAAATTCCATGCCTGGCATGATTAGGAAGGGAATCGAAAATAAGTCAGCAAGTGTTGTATTGCCTCTGTACAAATCGATGGTGAGACCACACTTGGAGTACTGTGTACAGTTCTGGTCACCGCACCTCAAGAAGGATATAATGGAACTGGAAAAGGTGCAAAGAAGGGCAACAAGAATGATCAAGGAAATGGAGCGCCTCCCTTATGAAACCAGATTGCAATGCCTTGGTCTCTTCAGCCTTGAAAGACGGCGTTTAAGGGGTGACTTGATCGAAGTGTATAAAATCATGCATGGGATAGAAAAGGTGGATAGAGAAAAATTCTTTTCTCTATCACACAATACCAGGACAAGGGGGCACTCCCTAAAGCTCATAGCTAAGAAAGTGAGGACAAATAAAGGGAAATATTTCTTCACCCAGAGGGTCGTTGATTTATGGAATTCACTTCCAGAAGGGGTCGTGACAGCTGTCAGCCTTGACAGCTTCAAGGCAGGGTTAGATAGATTCATGGAGGCCAAGTGTATCGGTGGTTATTAAAACGGATGTCCATGTGCCGCCTCTATGTTGGTTGAGGCAGGCAGGATTCCCTTGAGTACCATTTGTTGGGGGTCAAGGGAAAGGGAGGGTTTTGCCTTCTCTTTCTGCTCAAGATCCCCATGTACAATTGGTGGGCCACTGTGTGACACAGAATGCTGGGCTCGATGGGCTTTGGCCTGATTCAGGATGGCTCTTCTTATGTTCTTATGTTCTTATTATACACAGAGAAATATTAATATTTGAATTAAAAGTTTTTGAAATACTCTTTAAAACCTAAATATTTCTGAGTAATAATAAATGTACCAATAAAGGAGAACATTTGTAGTTGAGGGTTGAAATGAGGGGTCCTGGGTGCTCTCTGAGCTTTGCTGCTTTCTTGCCCTGATGATTTTGGGTAATGAAACATCTGCAAGAAAACAGCCAGGACTCCTCAATAATGTTTTCAGCTGCCTGCTGGGCTTAATAAGAAGAGGAAGGGCCAAATTTAATTACAGCAGCAAGTTGTTCCATGATCTAGACCTGACTAGAGAATAAACAAATGGATCATTGAACAAATCAGTTCATACTTCTATAACTGTCTGGTTTGGCAGAGCAACCAAACAGGACAGATACAGATTTCAGTGGATAGTTAGGACTGCAGAAAAAACAATTGCAACCAGCCTGCCTTCCACCAAGGACCTGTATACTGCATGAACCAGAAAATGGGCTGTGAAATTATCTATAGGCCTCTCACATCCTGGACATAAACTGTTTCAACTTCTCCCCTCAAGACACCGCTGTAGGGCATTGCAGGCCAAAACAACTAAACACAAAGATAGTTTCTTTCCCCATGCCGTCACTCTGCTAATTCCACAGCACTGTCTTATGCCTAAAGATATTTGCCCATGTAGTAGGCTGTATTGCTATTATCCTTGTCATCTTATCATCTTTCTCACCTCTCATCTTTCCTACTACCTTCTCTATTGGTATATTATGATTTATCAATTGTTGTTTGTATCTTATGATTTATGATTGTATCTTATGATTGATAACTTATCTGTTGTTTGTATGTACACTGAGAGCTTATGCACTGGAGACAAATTCCTTCTATGTCCAATTACACTTGGCCAATAAAGAATTCTATTCAATAAATCAGCTTTAGTTCTATCACCCAACAACCAAGCTAAATATTCTGTTTCAGACATATTATGGGAAGATCTACCTCTCTGGGAAAAAAACTCTAATGCTGGAAAAGATGAAAGAAAAGGACAGCCATCAGCATGGTGGGTGGGCCCAGTTAAAATGTATACCACATTGGAAAACGTGAATCATAGAATCATAGAATCGTAGAGTTGGAGGGGACCTCCCGGGTCATCGAGTCCAACCCCCTGCTCGAGGCAGGATTCCTTAAACCATCCCAGATAGATGGCCGTCCAGTCTCTGCTTGAAGACCTCCATCGAAGGGGAGCTCACCACCTCCTGTGGCAATCTGTTCCACTGGTTGATCACCCTCACTGTCAGAAAATTTTTTCTAACATCTAATCTGAATCTTTTCCCCTGCAGTTTCATCCCATTGTTTCTAGTGCTTCCTTGGGCAAATGAGAACAGGGCTGATCCCTCTGCACTGTGACAGCCCCTCAGGTATTTGTAGACAGCTATCGTGTCTCCTCTCAGTCTTCTTTTCTGTAGACTAAACATTCCTAATTCCTTTAACCGTTCCTCATAAGACATAGTTTGTAGACCGTTCACCATCTTGGTAGCTCTCCTTTGAACCTGCTCCAGTTTGTCAGTGTCTTCCTTGAACTGGGGTGACCAGAACTGGACACAGTACTCCAGGTGAGGTCGGACCAAGGCAGAGTAGAGGGGAATAATAACTTCACGTGATCTGGACTCTATGCTTCTCTTGATACACCCTAGGATCGTGTTTGCCTTTTTTGCAGCTGCTTCACACTGTTGCCTCATGTTCAATCGATGATCCACTAGGACACCGAGGTCCTTTTCACATGTACTGCTGCTCAGCTGGATTCCTCCCATACTATATGTGCTTTTTTCATTTTTCTTACCCAGATGTAGTACCTTGCATTTTTCCTTGTTAAATACCATTTTATTAGCTGCAGCCCATTGTTCGAGTTTCTCTAAATCTTTTTGAATCCTTTCTCTCTCTGCTCTGGTGTTTGCAATCCCTCCTAGCTTTGTGTCATCTGCAAATTTGATCAGTTTCCCCTCAATTCCCTTATCCAAATCATTTATAAAAATATTAAACATAACTGGGCCCAGAACAGAGCCTTGTGGCACTCCGCTTGAGACTTTCTTCCAGTTGGATGTGCAGCCATTTATAGCCACTCTTTTGAGTACGATTACTAAGCCAGTTATGAACCCACCTAACAGTCACCCTGTCAATCCCATATTTGATCATTTTTTCAATGAGGATGGTGTGAGATACTTTGTCGAAAGCTTTGCTGAAATCCAGAAATACTATGTCTACTGTATTTTCCTGATCGACCCATTCTGTGATTTTGTCATAGAATGAAATTAGATTAGTTTGACACGACTTGTTTGTTACAAACCCATGTTGACTGCTGTTAATTATTGAATTCCCATCCAAATGCTGACATATATGTTGCTTAATAATTTGTTCAAGAATCTTTCCTGGTATTGAAGTCAGGCTAACAGGCCTGTAGTTCCCTGGGTCTGCCTTCTTCCCTTTTTTGAAGATAGGGACAACATTTGCCCTTCTCCAATCATCTAGGACTTCTCCTGTTCTCCATGACTTTTCAAAGATTAAAGCAAGTGGTTCAGCAATTACTTCTGCTAATTCCTTCAGTACCCGAGGATGTAATCCATCTGGACCTGGAGACTTAAACTCGTTTAAGTTAGCTAAGTGTTCCCTTACCTTCTCTGTGTTGATTACATGCCTTAATTCTCTTAGTCCTTCACTAGCACAGTGAAGGTCAGTTGCAATTACATTATCTTTCTTAGAAAAAACAGATACAAAATAGGAGTTTAGAATCTCCGCCTTCTCAAGATCACTTTTGACCACTTCCCCATTCTCGTTCTCTAAACTTCTTATAGCCTCTTTAACTTTTCTTTTACTTTTGACATATCCCCAAAACCCATTTTTATTGTTTTTAGTCTCTCTTGCAAGCCTCAATTCATTATTAACCTTAGCTTTTCTGATACTTGCCCTGCAGTTTGTACAGATTGCATTATAATCTTCCTTAGATATGTATCCCTCCGCCCAATTCTTAAACATTTCTTTTTTCCTTTTTAGCAAGTTTTTAAGTTCTAGGTTTATCCACCCTGGTCTCTTTAGATGTTTCCCATTCTTCCTTCTTTGAGGAATTGTTAAAGATTGCGCTTCTAGTATTGCATTTCTCAAAATATCCCATCCTTCTTGGACATTTCTATCCCTTAGTACATTCAGCCATTTGACCCCCCCCCTACCCTCTTCTTGAGTCCATCAAAATCTGCCCGTCTGAAGTCCAACTTTGAAGTCTGAGTCCTCTCAGGCTTTCCTTCCCTTATTATGCAGAATTCAAGGATAACATGATCACTACCTCCTAAGGTCCCAGAATCTCTGATTTCCTCGACCATTTCCTCCCTGTTTGTAAGGATTAGATCGAGGATAGCCAATCCTCTTGTTTTCTCCTCCACTTTTTGGTGGATGAAATTGTTAGCAAGAGAGAATAAGAACTTATTAGACTTCTGGCTTTTGCCTGAGAGAGATTCCCAACAAATGTCTGGATAGTTAAAATCTCCCATAATCACTATATCATGCTTTCTTGATAGTTTAGCCATTTGATCTAGAAAGAGGTCATCCATATCTTCTGTTTGTCCAGGGGGCCTATAATAGACTCCTACAATAGTATCCTTTCTGTTGTTCTCCCCATGAATTCTTACCCATACAGATTCTACTGAGTTTCCACTCTCTGAAACCTGGATCTCTGAGGAGACAAATGCTTTCTTAACATAAAGTGCAACACCCCCTCCTCTTTTATTAAGCCTGTTCCGCAAAAATAAGTTGTAGCCTTCGATGTCAGTGTTCCATCCATGTGTGTTTTCCCACCAGGTTTCAGTAATACCTATGACATCATATTTATCTTCCTGAATTAAGATCTCCAGTTCTCCTTTTTTATTTCTCATGCTTCGTGCATTGGTGTAGAAGCATTTTAGTTTGTGACTGGTACCTATTGCAGACTTGCCTCCTCCACTTTTCTTACAATCTTTTTGCATTTGTTCTTTTGTTCTATTTCTGAGAGGAAGAATATCACCTGGTTTGATTGGCTGAGTATTTTTGTTTAACTTTTTACTTCCCTTCCCCTTTTGTTTTAGTTTAAAGCTCTCCTGATGAGTGAAGCAAGGCACTTGCCAAATACATTCTTTCCTGTCTTTGTAAGGTGCAACCCATCCCTTGCAAGGAGCCCATCATATAGGTAGTTTTCTCCATGGTTCAAAAATCCAAATCCTTGCTTCTTGCACCACTGACGTAGCCAGTTGTTCACCTCAAGAATCCTGTCCCATCTTCTTTCTCCATGACCATCCACTGGAAGGATAGATGAAAAAACTACTTGTGCTCCGAGTTCCTGCACTTTCCGTCCAAGGTCTTCAAAGTCATGGCAGATGGTTTCGAAGTTGTTTCTTGTAGTGTCATTTGTGCCTACATGTATTAGTAGGAAAGGGTTGTAGTCTGTAGGACTGAAGAGCCTCGTTATGCTATCATTCACATCTTTGATTCGTGCCCCTGGGAGACAGCACACCTCTCGTGAGTTTCTTTCGGGTCTGCAGATAGCTGAAGGATCAGGGTAGAGAAATGGAAAAACTGAGAAAATGGATTTTTAAAAATCTATGTGGTTGCTAAGAGGAGACACTGACTTAGCACATAATCAATCAACCAGGAAAGTGACACAAGCCAACAAAGGCTGCAATTGAAACCTTAATTCATTACAGCAAGTACACAATTTTTATACTGCATTGGAAAGGAAACTTAAGTTAGACTGAATGGCAAAGGAGCCATAGCAGTGGACTGAGTACAGTGAACTGGCAGCTGTATTCACACAGCATGCGAGGCTTATTTTGAACTGTAAGGACCCACCTCAATTTACATCTTAAGAAGACAGAACTCTTGGAATGTCTCTTCCAACAGGAATCTTTATTAAGAGAAACCGATTGTAGGCATGCTAGACAGGATCTGGGGAATCCTCTCCCACCATTCAATGTTTTAAAGTGTTCCCAAGCAGCCCCCACCCCACAGTTCTTCTGGGCAATTCAATCCGTCAGTGCGCTCCGTCAGCTCGATCACTCATTCTCTCTTTTCCCAGATCCCAGGTGTTGCATTCCCTCCCCCCTTTTCCCTCACTGACGGCAAAGGGGAGAAATTCAGAGGGAGTAGGATGAAAGGCGATGGCCGCATTGTTATGGTTAGTCCTCTTGAAGAGAATCAACAACCGGTCACTTTGTAGTTAATGAAGGAAGTGAGAGTCATAAAACTCCCATGCTTACCCTCCTCCCCTTCCATAGTATAACAGAATCCAGAAGAGAGTAAGAATTGGTTTTATATCAGCGTAGGTCGATAGAAATGAAATATAATTGGATTCTGACATCCTGCCCCCCTTAAAAATAAGAGAGATCCACCGGTAAAGAAAACAAAACAGGTATAAAAGTTAGTCTGGCTTGTTAGGATACTCTGTGTGAAACTTCTTTAATAGCTTCGGGGCTCTGACATGACATTTATGGACCCACTCGTTTTGTGGGGCAGGGAGGTGTTTCCATGCAACTAGGTACTGAGTCACTCCATGATATCTCCTAGAGTCTAGGATTTCCTTTATCTTGAAGTGTTGTTCTCCTTCCACCATGATTGGAGATGGGAGGGGGATTTTTGGCTGTAAGGGTGACTGATGTTCTCTTTTCAACAAACTGCAGTGGAAAATTGCGTGTATTTGCCTGAGGTTTTTGGGTAGTTCTAATTCTACTGTTACTGGATTTATGATTCTTTTAATTGGAAAAGGCCCTATATATTTTGGTCCAAGTTTATTACAGGTTTGTAGGGATTTTAGGTATTTTGTAGATAAGTACACCATTTCTCCTATAATGAATGATGTAGGCTCAACCATTTTTTATCTGCTTGTGCTTTGTATGCCTGCCTAGCTTCATCTAGGGCTTTTCTAACTATTGGCCAGGTGTTTTGTAATTGTTCCATCCATTCTTTCAGTGATGGGATTGCCGGTTCGTTTGGGGTTAGTTCTGGCATGGGGTTGAAACTTTGACCAGTGGCTATTTGAAAAGGAGTGTAACCTGTGCTGGAGTGGACTGCATTATTGTAGGCCACTTCTACAAAAGGGAGTAAGTCCGTTTAATCCGACTATTGGAAATTAAGAAAGCATCTTAAATATTGCTCAAGTACTGAGTTCGATTTTTCTGATTGACCATTTCCTTGCGGGTGATGGCTAGATGTCAGTCCCTGAGTAGTCCCTAAGAGGGGAAAAAAATTCCTTCCAAAATGCAGACGTAAATTGCACTCCCCTATCAGATATGATGCGTTGGGGTGCCCCATGCAATCTGTAAATATGCTGCATGAAAAGTTTCATCTGTTTCCAAAATTTTCCGGAATTCAATTCCGGTTTGGCTACCCAGCTGGCGCTGCCAGTTGTGATTCCACCATCACCAGTTTAAAATTGGTGGCTCACATGCTGTTACATCTGCCAGGAAGTTCTTTCCCCCCAGCAAATGCTTGAGTGGAATTGGTGAAAATGCTGGGACCAGCAGGCTTGCTTGGGGTTGAGCTTCCTAGGTGTTTTCAAGGCTTCCAAATTTTTGTGGTCTGTCCACACCTGGAAAGGGACTTTATTGCCTTCAAGGGACTGGCACCTCATGAGTGTATGTATCCCGTATGCCCCTTTCTCCCACATGGGCCAGCGCTGTTCCATTTTGGTGAGTTTCGTGGATGCATACGCGCAGGGTTGAAATACCCCTTTGTCATTTTCTTGTAATAGTACAGCCCCCACTGCCACATCACTTGCATCTGCCTGTATTACAAAGGGCTTATCCATGTCTGAGTGCCTCAGTACTGGTTCGGCAGAAAAAAAGTCTCTTTAATCTCTCAAACGCTGCTTGGCACTCCATTGTCCATTTTAGTGGCTGGCTAGATTTTACTGAGGATGCTCCCTTCATTTTTAATAAGTTCGTGAGGGGCAGGGCTATCTGGGCAAATGAGGGAATGAATTGGCAGTAAAAGTTTGCAGTTGCTTTCTTGTGCGAGGTGGTGCCCATTCTAATACTCCTCTGACCTTCTCTGGGTCCATTTCAATGCCCTGTGACGACATGCGATAACTTAGGTAGTCTATTCTTTCCTGGTGGAATTTGCATTTCGATAGTTTGGCATACAGGTGGGCAGCTCGCAGTTTCTTTAAAACTACTCTGACTAGGTTGACATGTTCCTCTTTTGATTTGGTGAAGATAAGGATGTCGTCTCAGTAAACCAGAACCCCCTTAAATAGGTGCTCCCTTAGTACCTCGTTGATTAATTGCATAAATACTGTGGGCCCCCCTAGTAATCCAAATGGCAAGACTTTGAATTGGTAGCACCACATTGGGCAGTTAAATGCGGGTTTCCATTCATCCCCTTCCTTAATTCTCATGTGGTAGTACACTTCCCTTAGATCTAGTTTACCAAAAAAAGTTCCTTTCGAGAGGTGTGATAAAGTGTCCTTCATGAGGGGCAGAGGGTATAGGTTGCTTTCACTGATTGTATTCAGGGCCCTATAATTCATGCATAAGCATAAAGAGTCGTCCTTCTTCTCTCTAAAGAGGACCGGGGCAGCCACTTTAGGCTTGACTGGTTCAATGAACCCCCTTTCTAGGTTTTTCTTATGAAGCTTTCCATTTCCTCCTTCTCCTTTGGGCTCATGGAGTATAATCTGGGCTTTGGGAGTTTTGCTCCGGGCTTGAATTCTATGGCACAGTCCGTGTGTCCGTGTCGGGGGGAGCTCATCTGCCCTCTCCTCGCTGAAAACTTCAGCAAGATCTCTGTATTCCCTCTGGTATTTCTGGTAGCCCCTTCTCCCATGGATGCTTTTTCCGTTCTTAATTTTGGTAGATCCCCTGGGATTTTAAGTCCATAGGGTCCCCTTTTGGGAATTTGATTTCTGCCATCCTCCAATTCACCCAGGGGTTCCATTTTTTTAACCATTCCATCCCTAGGATCATCGGGCATTCCATGCCTGGGGTCACCACAAACGTTATGTCTTCCTCATGTTTGCCCAGGGAGAGGTGTATTGGTAAAGTGGCTAGGGTAGCTGGCACCCCCCCTGCTATGGACCCATCTAACTTGCCATATGAGATTGGTTGTTCTAGCCTCCTCGACGGAATGCCCAGATTCCCCACTAGCATCGAGCTAATGAGGCAGTAGGTGCAGCCAGAGTCTATTAAGGCTTTCACCTTCACGGCTTCGGGCATGGAGGGAATTAATATAGTCACTGTCTTAAGGATGGGTATGATGGGTCCACTTACCAGGGGTTCACCATCCAAGCAGTTGTCTGAGGCATCCACCAGCCCTGTAGTGTAGGCTGGAGTTCTTTCCCCACGATGGGCAGAGGTAGGGGATTCCACAGCCTCCATCACTCTCATGGCAGATTTTTTTGGCTTAGCTGGAGACTTCCCGGATTTGCTGGCGGGTGATCTGTCTGGGTTGTGCTGGGGGACTTTCGAGCAGCATTCTACACCCCGATGCCCCTCTCTCCTGCACTTGAAACACCCCATTTGCTTCTTGGCCATAGCCGATGGTTTCACTGGTTCGTGGGTCGACTCAGGCGGTGAGCGGCTCCATTGTTTTTCTCGGTGGTGCCTTTTCAGTAGGTCAATCTCTGCTTCCTCTGCCAGGACGTACCATTTGTCGAGTTGGTGTGGGTCCCCTTGGGGCAGGCAAGCATCATATAGGTCATAGTTTAGGCCGTCTTTGAAATTGCTAAGGAGGATGTCTTCCAGCCAGTTCAGTTTGCTGGCAATGGCCCGGAATTCTTGTGTATATTCGGCTACTGGGTGTTTGCTTGCCTCATCATTTTGATCCTTTCGCGGGCTTTGCGATCAGCCATGGGGTCCTCAAATCGCCTCCTCAAAGAGGACATGAAACAGTTGAAGTCGTTGAGCTCTGGAGCATTGGAGTCGTGCAAATTCACCACCCAATCTGCAGCCGGCCCATCCAGAGCAGATTGCACGATCCGGATACGGGCTTTGTTGCTAGGATATGCTGCTCGTATTCCTCCATGTAGCTGAGGACTTGGGTTAGCAAAAACCCCAAGCGTGTCGGCTCCCCCTTAACTCTTACGTCCAGCGGCAGGAGTCTTTGAATGGATCCGTGCCTTCGTTGTCGGTGGTATTGTCTTCCATCCACATCGCCATCTGTGGGTCGGCGGGGAATGGGGACTACTGGATCAGCAGATGTCCCTGAGGCTGCAGGTTCCAATTCCCCCTCAGTGTCTCTCCGTGGGGCTCAGAATTCTCCTCTCCTAGGGAGCTGAGGGTTCTCTTCATCAAGTCGATAGCTTTCTCTAGGATCCAGCTCGGGTGCGGTGCCCAGCTTCCTTCCTCTTTGCTTGCGTACAGCGATTTCCCCATCTCCTGCTTCCATTCTGGTTGGTTGGCCCCCCGTCTCAGGGTCACCTTTCTTGATTTCTTTTCCCACTCGCCTTTCTTTCCAATGCCCATTGACCACCGAGGTTTGTGATTACGTGTGTCCACTACCTCTTCTCCTGAGGAATTTGACCTTTCAGATCCCAACATCTGGCAGGTTTTCAGTTGGGGCAGTGGCTCCCTCTCTGTGGGGCTTTCTCCCTTCCCTGCTCCGTTGTCTGACATGGTATTTTTTGCAAAGTCTCCCAGCAAGGTTCTCGCTTCCAGGTGGACTAATTTTGCAGATCTCTTCTAATGTAAGGACCCACCTCAATTTACATCTTAAGAAGACAGAACTCTTGGAATGTCTCTTCCAACAGGAATCTTTATTAAGAGAAACTATTGCAGGCATGCTAGACAGGATCTGGGGGATCCTCTCCCACCATTCAATGTTTTAAAGTGTTCCAAGCAGCCCCCACCCACAGTTCTTCAGGGCAATTCAATCTGTCAATCCACTCCGTCGGCACGATCACTCATTCTCTCTTTTCCCATATCGCAGGCGTTGCATTCCCCCGCCTTCCCCTCACTGCCAGCAAAGGGGAGAACTTCAGAGGGAGTAGGATGAAAGGTGATGGCCGCATTGTTATGGTTAGTCCTCTCGAAGAGAATCAACAACTGGTCATTTTGTAGTTAATGAAGGAAGTGAGAATCATAAAACCCCCATGCTTACCCTCCTCCCCTTCCATAGTATAACAGAATCCAGAAGAGAGTAAGAAATAGTTTTATATCAGAGTAGGTAGGTAGAAATGAAATATAATTGGATTCTGACATCTTGGCTTGATACATTGTATGAACCAAGTCTATTTGGTTAAGTTTAAGATTTGATGTATCATGCAACCCAGGAAGTGGCTGAATTCACGACTCACGTTTAGAGTATTGAAAGAATAGAATAGAATAGAATAGAATAGAATAGAATAGAATAGAATAGAATAGAATAGAATAGAATAGAATAGAATAGAATAGAATAGAATAGAATAGAATAGAATAGAATAGAATAGAATATTTATTTATTTGTTTGTTTCGATTGCTAGGCCGCCCTATTCCGAAAACTCAGGGCGGCTTACAATAGAATAGAATAGAATAGAATAGAATAGAATAGAATAGAATAGAATAGAATAGAATAGAATAGAATAGAATAGAATAGAATAGAATCTTCTATTCCAGCGCTCACGGTTTCTAGAGGCAAGCTGTTCCACTGATTGATTGTTCTCACTGTCAGGAACTTTCTCCTTAATTCCAGGTTGCTTCTCTCTTTGATCAGTTTCCAACCATTGTTTCTTGTCCTTTCCTCTGGTGCTTTGGTGAACAATCTGATCCCCTCTGTCTTGTGGCAGCCCCTCAGATACTGGAACACTGCTATCATGTCTCCCCTATTTCTTCTTTTCTTTAGACTAGCCAAACCCAAGTCCCTTAGTCGTTCTTCGTATGTTTTAGTCTCCAGGCCTTTGATCATCTTAGTTGCTCTTCTCTGAATTTTTTTCAAAGTCTCAACATCTTTTTTGTGATAAGGTGACCAAAATTTGCTGCAGTATTCCAGGTGCAGTTTTACTAGGGTTTTATAACGCGGTAATAATACTTCATGTGATCTTGATTCTTTGCCTCTGTTTATACAACCCAGGATTGTATTAGCTTTTTTGGTTGCTGCTGCACACTGCTGGCTCATAATCAAGTGATTGTCCACTAGGACTCCAAGATCCCCCTCACAGTTGCTCTTTTTAAGCCAGGTGTCACCCAAAATGTACTTGTACCTTTGGTTTTTCCTGCCTAAATGTACTCAGCCATAATGCACCATGAGTCATGAAGAGTATTTATCATGAATGAAGGTGAATATACATGTTCCAGGATAATATTGCAGGATCTCATCTGGATCAGTCACCGGGACCAGAGGTTTTTAATTCCAAGCTTTCGGATTCATGCTGGAACCCATCTTCAGGGAACTTCTCTCTGGCCTAGAGAGATGTTCCCTGTAGATGGGCTCCAGTATGAGTCCAAAAGCTCGGAAGAGGAAACCTCTGGTCCTGGTGATCAACCCAGGTTGGATCCTGCAAGAGTACTTATTTTATTTATGTATCAAATTTAGGTCCTGCCTGTTGTGTCCTGGGCCTGCAAAAGCAGGCTCGGGACGTTGCATTGGTCCCGGGCATTCCAAAAGCTGCCCGGGACCAGACAGAGCGGCGCCAGCCTTGTGCGCAGGCGCAAGGCGCAAAAACGCTCTATTCCTATTGATTGACGCTGTCCAGGTTTCTGGCCATATAAAAAGGCCTGCGTGCCTTTTGCTTTTGCTTGGTTGTTGGAGAAAGAGAATAAAGAGTAGTTAACAGTGACCATGTGTCTTCATCATTCGCATGCGAACGAAGTACTTAACACTGGTGACAAAGGTGGGATCCTTTGCAAGCTGAAACAAAAGATTTAAGGACTTACCCAGAAGTCCTGAAGAGGGGGAAACGGTATCTGAATCAGCGTCCCAGCCTGCCAGTACAGCGTCACTGGAGGGTGAGCTCGGTTAAAGGACCCTTTCCCCAAACAGCAGCTTGTAAAGTTTATGATGTCGAAGATTGGCTGCTTGTCTGATTTCGATGTCTCCCACCCAGAGAGATTGAATTCCTACGTAGCATGGGTGGAGAACTACTTCAAAGTAAATCAGATAAGAGAAGATGGCCTGAAGGCAGCAACACTTTTGTGTGCCTGTGGGCAAGAAGCTTTTGACATCGCAGAAAATCTGGTGGCCCCTGCACCTCTAGAGTCAGTAATATATACTGACTTGAAAAAGATGTTGAAGGAGCACTTCCAGCCAAAGTTATCCATCATTGCCTGGAGGCACGCGTTCAAGCAGAGAGACCAGAGGCCGGGTGAATCTGCTGCGGACTTTATTGTGGCCTTAAGGCAAGCAGCCAGGCCGTGTGAGTTCAAGAATCTGGAAGAGAGGCTGCGAGATCACTTTGTATGCAGTTTGAGGAGCAGAGACTTACAACAGAAGATTTTGCAAAAGAAGATGTCTCCTTCCAAGACACGCTATGAGAGGTGGCAGCTGAGGAAACAGGAGGCGGGCCGGTGAAAGCCTTACGGCTCACCAGGAACCCTCCAGACACACAGAGGATGCTCGAGAAGGATTGGAAGAGGATCCTGAAGAGGAGATGGACAGATTTCACCAGCCAGCTGAAAGGAGGCAGAAGGGACGTCCGGACAAGGCCCCAGCATCTCTTCAATGCTTCGAGTGCAGAGGACGCCACAAGCGAGCTGACTGCAGGTTCTGCTCCACCATTTGCAGGGCATGTGGCAGGCAAGGCCACATCGCATCCATCTGTTTGGGTTGCCAGACGGTCCAACCTCGTGAAGAATTGCATCTGAAAGGTACCAGGGTCCCCAGCCATCACAGGGTGGGTTTCTGCGCATCGTGCAGGAGTATTCTGAGGACAGGGACACACAAGACCCTTAAGAAGAAACTTTCCATTAACGTAAGATTGCAAGGGGTTCCCTTATCCATGGAGTTGGACACTGGGTCCACTCTCTCAATTATTTCAATTAACACATTCAAAAGGATATGCAGCAGCAGTGGCCTTCGAGTTAAACTCAGGCCATCAAATCTAATACTCACTTATTTTCAGAATTCTGTGGTGTGTGTTAAGGGGGAGGCCATCCTTAGAGTACAGCATAAGGATTTTGAAGGTCCCCTAGATGTGGTAGTTGGGGGTGAACATACAAGTCTTATTGGACTCGATTGGTTCGAGGCTCTGGGAATCCAGGTAACTGGGCAAACGATGAACCTTGCAGAAGTCTGCAAGGAGTTTGCAGATGTGTTTAGTTCAGAGCTAGGATCCTACAAGGGCCCCCCCATTGCACTACAGTTAGACCCAACTATCCTACACCCATCAGGGTTAAGCCTAGGAGGGTACCTTTTGCCCTCAAAGGGAAAATAGATGCTGAGCTGGACAAATTGCTCCAGCAAGGCATTTTAGAACCTGTGGATTCTAGTCCATGGGAAACCCCCATAGTAACGCCTCTAAAGGCTAATGGGAAAATACATATCTGTGCTGACTACAAGTGTACACTGAATAACGCTTATCCAGTCCCTGTTGTGAGCCACATCCTGGCGTTCCTCAAGGGGGGGTGCATTTTTGCAAAGCTTGACCTGGCACAAGCATATCAACAGCTACCTGTTGATGAGGCAGCCGCAGAAGCCCAGACTATTGTAACTCACAGGGGGCTTCAAGGTCAAGGGACTGCAATTTGGGGTAAATATAGTCCCTGGCATATTCCAAAGTGTCATGGAGAGTACACTTCGAGGTATTCCTGGGGTCTGTCCCTACTTCAATGACATCCTCATCGCTGGGGAGTCATCTCAAAATTTAGCAGAAAGATTAAGGGCTGTCTTGCTTCATTTTCAAAAAGCAGGCCTTAAGCTAAAGCAGGATAAATGCAAGATAGGAGTCACTTCCATTGACTTCTTAGGTTTCAGGATTGATGCCCAAGGCATTCACCCTGCTGAAGCTAAACTACAAACTGTTCAACAGGCCCCAAGCCCCAAGTCCAAGAGTGAGCTGCAAGCCTTCTTGGGGCTATTAAATTTTTACCATGCATTTCTCCCAAATAAAGCTGCAGTGGCAGAGCCATTTCACAGGCTCTTAGACAAGCAGGCTCCTTGGCAATGGACTAAAGTCCATGACAAGAGTTTCAATGAGGTTAAGGCCTTGCTCACTTCTAATGCTGTTTTAGCGCATTTCAATGAGCAACTGCCTGTTTGCATCGCATGTGATGCATCTCCTTATGGGGTGGGAGCTGTACTTAGACATCTGAAGGCTGATGGAACACAGGCCCCTGCAGCCTATTACTCAAGGACTCTGTCTTCTGCAGAGCGAAATTACACTCAAATTGACAGAGAAGCCTTGGCCATAGTGGCTGGCATAAAGAAATTTCATGATTTCTTATATGGCCGCCATTTCACTGTCTATATTGACTATAAGCCTCTGCTGGGTTTGTTTACCACTAATAAACAGACCCCACATATCATTTCTCCTCGTATGCTGAGATGCTCCATTTTCCTGTCAGCATATGACTACACTTTAGTTCACAAATCTGGAAAAGAAATGGGTCATGCAGATGGCCTAAGCAGATTACCTCTAAAACAGGTAGAAGCAGACCCTGCTCCTGCCATTAATATTCTTTCCATTCAGGAGTTGCCTGAGTCTCCCCTCAATGCTAGAGACGTGGCTGCAGAAACTGCCACTGATCACACGCTTACACGCGTGCTGACATGGGTGTTGTCAGGATGGCCTGACAAGTGCGCAGATACTGAGTTCCAAAGCTTCTGGCATAAGAAGCATGAGTTTTCCACTTTCAAGGGTTGCCTATTATGTCGTAGCAGGGTAGTGATTCCAGCCTCATTGAGGTCTAGAATCTTGATCTCTCTGCATGAGGGACATCCTGGTATAATCAGGATGAAAGCGCTTGCGTGCAGCCATCTTTGGTGGCCTGGGCTCGATAAAGCCATCGAGGCCCAGGTGCACGGGTGCCAATTGTGCCAACAGTCACGGCCTGAAATGCCTCAGGCCCCAGTACATAGGTGGGAGGAAACTCAAACCCCATGTTCCAGGGTGCATATAGATTATGCTGGGTCCTTTCAGGGGCAATTCTTCCTGGTTGTTGTTGATAGCCATTCCAAGTGGCTAGAGGTTGTTCCTGTTTCCTCCACTACTACTGCCAGGACCATCCAGGTGTTGAGAGGAATTTTTGCATCACACGGACTTCCAGATGTCCTGGTTTCTGATAATGGCCCTCAATTTACATCTTTTGAGGTCCAGGCTTTCCTTCAGGTCAACCTGATCTGGCATGCAACGTCAGCTCCCTTCCATCCATCCTCCAACGGATTGGGAGAAAGAATGGTGTGCACCACCAAAGATGCTCTCAAGAAACTGACTTATGGTAACTGGCATCACAGGTTAGCAGATTTCCTTCTCGCACACCGCACCACACCATGTACATCCATAGGGAAGAGCCCTGCTGAACTCCATTGGGGTCGCCGTTTCATCACCAAACTGGACAGGCTGCACCCTGACCGGGTGGCTCCACAGGTGTCACAACTCCGGGCACCTAGGAGGCTCCAGGTGGGCGATCTGGTTTGGGCAAGAAACTATGGGCCTGGACATCTCTGGGTCACAGCTATGGTCTGCAAGGTCTCTGGGCTGTTGTCATATAAAGTTGCCTTGGGTGACGGCCGCATTCTTTGCAGACACATAGACCAACTATGTTGGAGACTAGACTGCCACCCTTCCGCTCCTGGCTCTGCTCTGGGGGGGGGAGGACCATAATATGCATTCTGGGTCACAGGTTCCCAGGTCTAACAGACCCTCACTAGCTGATGAGGCTGTCGGGGCGTCATCCCAAGGTTCTGCAAGTGCTCCAGACAGGAATTCACTGGATAGGGGGTCATCCCACACATCCACAATTACTCCAGACAGGGAGTCACACCGGGGGTATCCACAGTATTCACATATGACAGATAATGCTCCAGACAGGGAGACTGACCGGGGGTATCCACATAAATCACAAATAGCAAGAGAAAAGGAATTCCATCAAGGGTGCTTGCATAATTCAGCAATTGCTCCCAAGAGGAAGTCACCAGCTAGTGGGGTTGCCATGGAGGCAGCTCCTGACTCTGGCACCTCTGGCACATGCTTAGGGGCAACAGAGTACTGGGGCACTCCCACTACCCAGACCTCTCCATATACTGGCCTTGGGCTCGAGGGACAGTGTTCCCAAGAGGGGTCCATTGTGGACTCCACCCCTCCAAGGTATGCTGGCTTGGACTCAGAGGGTCTAGCCAGTCAGCAGCTGGATGGGTCAACCGGGTACTTGGGGCAGCAAAGTCCTGGCCTGCCTAGCCTGGTAGGCAAGCAGGTAGGCCAGGCACCCTCATTAGGGTCACCTGGATATTTAGGGCAGCAACGTCCTGGCCTGCCTAGCCTGGTAGGTGAGCAGGTGGGCCAGGCAATCTCTCCAGGCCTTAGAAGGTCGCAGCGGGCCAAGTGCCCCGCAAACATCTGAGAGACTTTGTGGGGTTGCTGTCAAATCATGAGGGACCTTCTTATGAGGCCCCTGAATGAAGGTTAGATTATTTTGCATTATTTTGATTTCGGATACATTTATTTGTGTTAATAAAGATTGAAGGGGTTTGCCTGTGCACAGACTCGAGTATTCCACACATTTTGCATTTGAATAATGCAACTCTATGTCACTCTTCCCAGTGCACAACGTACCTGTGTGTACGCGAAGTATGTTCCATCTAGGGGGGAGGGGTGTTGTGTCCTGAGCCTGCAAAAGCAGGCTCGGGACGTTGCATTGGTCCCGGGCATTCCAAAAGCTGCCCGGGACCAGACAGAGTGGCGCCAGCCTTCTGCGCAGGCGCAAGGCATGAAAACGCTCTGTTCCTATTGGTTGTCGCTGTCCGGGCTTCTGGCCAGATAAAAAGGCCTGCGTGCCTTTTGCTTTTGCTTGATTGTTGGAGAAAGAGAATAAAGAGTAGTTAACAGTGACCATGTGTCTTCATCATTCGCATGCGAACAAAGTACTTAAAACTGCCCATCTCATTCTCAGGGTAACTCTGAGCAGTTAGCTGGGCATTAGAGCAGGTACAATTAGGACATGTAGCAAAGCAATGCTTGACAAATTCACAGCTTATCAGAAGTATAGCCTGGGCCTTGAATCAAATTTTGCCAAAAAAAATGTAAATCCAGATGGGGCAAAAGAAGAAATGTGTTATAAATGTGCTTATAAAACAATGGCAAAATAGTAGCTAGATGTCACATTGCTCTTGCTAGTCCTGCTGCGATGCAATTTAATGAAGTACTGGGGTTTTTCTAATTGTGTTTTTTCTTCCTCAGTGGGCCTGTTTAGATGAACATTTTAATTAACCTGAAATGCAATGGGGTAAGATTGGAAGCCGAAGGCCTGTTGAGCGTCTATGTGGATATATTTTTTTTTAAAAAAGAAGGCCCAAATGAATTGTGCATGCAGATTACAAGTAGCCTTCTCTGCAACTACGAGAACTACCTCACACTAGTGTGAACGTTGCCCAGAAATTACCACTTGAAACATCTCAATTTTGATAAAATTGGCACAGAAAGATTTAGCAAGGAATACTCATGAAAACAGGTCATGAAATCCTTAACTAATTCAGTCTCAGAATCAATTTCTATCAATACATTATACAATCTTTTAATATGCATTGGCCTTTGGTCTCTAATTTGTTTAATTAAATTTTCATCTATTTGAGATAAACCCATGTTCAAATCTTTTTTCCATCTAGTCTTAAATTGTAAGTATTGAAACCAGGTAAGGGTTATCCCTTCCTCTCTTAAAATATTCAAGGACTTTAATAATAAAAGATTCCCTTCTTTAGTCAGGAGTTTCTCATAAGACACCACATCTTGTAATTGTACTCTGTTTATATTCTCTATTGTGTGTCTGGGAACCGTCCAAACAGGAATCTTATCATTTAATTTATACTGATATTTTTTCCAAACACGCAGCAGAGCATTTCTCAATAGGTGCTCTTTGAAACTCCTATCCACCTTTTTATCATAAACTAGATATGCATGCCAACCATATAATAAACCGTACCCTTCAATATTCAATATTCTATCATTAGTTAAATTGACCCAATCGCTTATCGCTACTAAAACAGCAGCGTGATAGTATAACTTAAAATTAGGCATTTTCAAACCACCACTTTCCCTTGTATCCTGAATAATTTTTAATTTGACCCTCGGTTTCTTGCCATTCCAAATAAACCTATTAATACCCTTCTGCCACTCCTCCAAGTTCGCATCCTTTTTAAGTATAGGTAACATTTGAAAAAGAAATAAAAATTTAGGCAATACATTCATTTTAACTGCTGCTATCCTACCCAACATAGATGATTGTAATTTCTTCCATTTCTCCAACTCTATTTGTGTCTTGTTCCACAAAACTTCATAATTATTTTTATACAACTTCCCATTAGAGGCTTCAATGTCAATTCCTAAATATTTAATTTTCTTAACTATCTCACATCCCGTTATTTTTTCCAATTCCTGTTTTAAATTAAAATTTAAATTTTTAACTAACATCTTTGTCTTGGATATATTTAATTTAAACCCTGATACCCTGCCATAATTTTTAATTATCTCCATCAATCTCTTGGCTGACTATATTGGTTGAGTCAATGTCACAACCAAATCATCAGCAAAAGCACGTAATCTATAATCTTGTTGTCTAATCTTGATAAAGTGGGGACAAAATTTCGGACAACCAATTATGATGGAAACTTGGGAGAGGATCTGGGTGAAAAATGTAAAATTTACACAAGCGCAACATTTAAAAGATAATTTTTATAAAATGTTTTATAGATGGCATTTGGATCCGAAGAAATTATCATGTATGTACCCTAATTTAAAACCTAATTGCTGGAGATGTGATTGTACGGAGGCTACTTATTTTCATGTATGGTGGACTTGTAGAAAAATCAAAGCTTTTTGGATAAAAATATGGTGGATAATTCAAAATATTTTGAAAAAACGTATTGAATTTTCACCTCAGTTGTTTTTATTAGGTATTATAAAGGATTGCACCACCATAGAGACAAACTTAATTCTGAACTTGATTACAGCTGCGAGATTGTTGGTTGGACAATATTGGAAGAAGGCAGAATTACCATCCATCGAGGAATGGACTTTGAAAGTCATAAATTTGGCGGAAATGGCTAAAGTATCTGCATATTTGAAGGATCACTCAAATGAAAAATATATGTTGGACTGGAAAAAATGGATAGATTATATTCAAGGGAAATATCAATCTAGGAAATTGTATTTATCATATAGTTAAATATTTATTAGGATTTATATAATAACTTAGTTTAACTTAGTGGGTTTTCTTTTGTTTTGCCCTGTATTCACTTTGGGAAGTCGGGGGGGTGGGTTGGGGGGGGTTTATTATATTAATGTATTATAATGCACTCAACTGTAATACTTGCAATATATAAGGATGATATATTTATTGATATAAGAGTTGCTCAGGCAGTACCTCTGGACCACATCTGGACGGGGTGGAGAGTGGGGAGTGAAAGAGTGGAGGGATGTAGGAAGGTTGTTGGAGAGGAGGGTGGAGAGTGAGGGAGGGAGAGAGGGAGGGGGAGGGAAGTAGGAGATAGGGAGGTAGGAAGAGGGGGATGTGGTGGAGGGGGTGCTGCCGAGCAACATCCATAGTTATTCTATTTCATGTAATTTTTTAAAAGTATGTATGTTTTGTTTTGTGTGAGACAAAGTCAAAAATGATTATATTAAGTTGAGTTGTATTTAATTTGACTTTTTCTTAATAATGATAAAAAACTAATAAAATATTTACCAAAAAAAAAGAATTATGGCAAGAAAGGTCTTAAAATGGGGCAAAACTCACTTAACAACTGTCTCAGCAACAGAAATTTTGGTCTCAGTTGTGGTAATAAGTCAAGGACTAACTGTAAAAAACTAGTCCCCCCTCTCTCTCTTTCTGAGGTCTGCTGAGGGAAGGTGGACTTGAGTATTAAGCTGCCTTCTTCTATCCCAATTAATTATATTGAGTTAATGACTTTTGGATTGCAGAACCATTCCTGAGGCAAGCAACGAAGTTTTTCCATGGCTTTTAAGCTGACTCAGTGGCCCCTGTACTTAAGAAACCCTCATCTTGAAATCTCAATCATTTCTATATTTTCTTAAGAACAAATCTGATGTGCTGGCTGAACAATATTGCTCAGAGAAGGACATGATTTCCCCAGACATCTTTTCAATTTTGGGTAAGAATGCATTTGCACTCTGATTTGCATATCCGAGCCATGCTTTATTGTAACTCTCTCCAAATAAGATCTATACAAAGGGATGTGAAAATTACGCTGCAAAGCAGGTCCATTGCTTTATATGAATTTAAGCAATTTTAGGTCATAATTTTTATCTTTATTACTTTTGCAACATTTTTTAAAATCTTTTCTTCTGCATCTGTTTGTACTCCATTACAGGACT
The DNA here is from genome assembly GCA_034064705.1 of Bothrops alternatus. Taxonomy (NCBI): domain Eukaryota; kingdom Metazoa; phylum Chordata; class Lepidosauria; order Squamata; family Viperidae; genus Bothrops; species Bothrops alternatus. The sequence goes on along the minus strand of JARGCV010000132.1, from coordinate 4,915,179 downwards.
CTTAAGATGTTTTCTCTAATTGGGCTTGGTCTCTTTTCTTCAAGTCCCCTTCTTTTTTCCCTTTTATCTAGACAAAAATAATCTTTTCTTTCCAAGCAACAAGATGAAGCTCAGCATCCATTTATTTATTTTCCCCAGATGTCCAGATCATTTCTGCCCTTTCTTTTCAGTCAGCTAGTGCTACAGCAATCGGTCCTTATATTTCCAGTGTCCACACCTGGAGCATTATTGCTTTTGTAGACAAAATGGTTCTATTCCTACAAAAACAGAGATCAGAAAAGTAATAAATACGATTTGGAAAATCCAAAAGTTTGGAGAAATACCAAAGAAAAGTTAGAGGGAAAAAAATCATATAATTAAAACAAAAAGAGAAAAAGAAGGTTATTGAGCCTTCCTATAGTTTAAATTTGGTTTAAAATTATTGATTGGTTACTCATCATATAAAAAACACAAAAACACATCTTCGGTTGACAAATTAAAATAAAATTGTACATATGTGCAGGATGTAGCGCAGTGTATATTCAAGTAAATGCGGCACCAATAGAAGAGAATATTTGTAGCTCAGGGGTTCTTAGTGCTTTCTGAGCATGGTTCAATGTGCTGATGATGTTACCTGGTTTGGTAATGAAATATCTGCAATGAAACAACCATCTCAGAGCATATTAAGGACTCCAAAGTGTGTCACTTTTACAAATTACCTGGATCTGAACAGTATAACTAGTTCTTAATTGACCAGACTTGATTATAAACTTAGCAGTTCTGTCAGAATCCAATTATATTTCATCTCTAGTTATTGACTATGGAAAACCCCATTTCTGCCCTCTCTGGATTCTGTCATACGATGAAGGGGAAGGGGGGGTGAACAAAGAGGTTTTATGGCCCTCAATTCTTTCGGTACAACTTCAAAAGGGACTGAATGTGGATACCACCAAAAGGACTAACCATAACAAAGGGGCCATCAGCTTTCATCTACTCCCCTCTGAAGTCTCCCTTCCACCAGCAGTGAGGAAAAAGGGGGTGGAAATGTAACGCCAGGGATTGTCACTGGAAGGATGGTGGTGTGGAGTGGGGTTGCTGGGAACCCCTTAAAACCTTGAACCATAGGGCTTGGCCCCAGGTCCTGTCTAGAACGCCTGCAACCATTTTCTCTTAATAAAGATGCCTGTTGGAAGAAATATTCCAAGAGTTCTGTATTCTTAAGATGCAAAGTGGGGTGAGTCCTTACATTAGACAGGACTTGCAGAATTAGTCCACCTGGAAGAACCTTACCGGGGGACTTTGCAAAAATTACCATTTCAGAGGACGGACCAGGGAAGGGAGAAAACTCCCTGGGAAGGGAACCACTGCCCCAACTGAAACCCTGCCAGATGTTGGGATCTGAGAGGTCAGATTCCTCAGGAGAAGAGGTGGTGAAGACATGGGACCACAAACCTTGGTGGTCAATGGGCATTGGAAAGAAAGGCAAATGGAAAAAGAAATCAAGAAAGGTGACCCTGAGACGGGGGGACAACCAACCAGAATGGAAGCAGGAAATGGAGAAATCCCTGCACACAAGTGAAGAGGAAGGGAACTGGGCACCGTACTCGGACTGGATCCTAGGGAAAGCTATCGACCTGATGAAGAGAACTCTCATCTCCCTAGGAGAGGAGAATTCTGAGTCCTACGGCTGCCCCACCTCCTGGAGCTGCAAAGGGAGAGACACCGAGGGGGAAGTGGAACCTGCAGCCCTGGGGACATCTGCTGATCCAGTAGTCTCCACTCCCCGCCGACCCGCAGATGGCGATCTGGATGGAAGACACTGCCACCGACAATGAAGACACCGGTCCTGGACGTGAGATTCAAGGGGGAGCCAACACACTTGGGATTTTTCCTAACCCAAGTCCTCAGCTACATGGAGGAATGTGGGCGGGACATCCCCAGCGACAAAGCCCGTATCCGGATCGTGCAATCTGCCCTGCATGGGCCGGCTGCAGATTGGGTGGTGAACTTACACGACACCAATGCCCCAGAGCTCAACGACTTCAACCATTTCATGTCCTCACTGAGAAGGCGATTTGAGGAGCCCCTGGATGATCGCAAAGCCCATGAAAGGATAAAAACAACGAGGCAAGGGAAACGCCCGGTAGCCGAATACACACAAGAATTCCAGGCCATTGCCAGCAAACTGAACTGGCCGGAAGACACGTGAACCAGTGAAACCTTCGGCTACGGCCAAGAAGCAAATGGGGTGTTTCAAGTGTGGGAGAGAAGGGCATCGGGCTGTAGAATGCCACTCAAAAGCCCCCCAGCACAACCCAGGCAGATCACCAGCCAGCAAATCCAGAAAGTCTCCGGCTAAGCCAAAAGAACCTGCCATGAGAATGATGGATGCTGTGGAATCCCCCACCTCTGCTCATCAGGGGGAAAGAACTCCAGCCTACACTGCAGGGCTGGTGGATGCCTCAGACAACAGCTCAGAAGGTGAACCCCTGGTAAGTGGACGCATCACACCCATCCTCAAGACAGTGACTATATTAATTTCCCCCATGCCCGAAGCCGTGAAGGTGAAAGCCTTAACAGACTCTGGCTGCACCCGCTGCCTCATTAGCCCGACGCTAGTGGGGAATCTGGGCATTCTGTCAAGGAGACTGGAACAACCAATCTCATATGGCAAGTTAGATGGGTCCATAGCAGGGGGGGGTGCCAGCTACCCTAGCCACTTTACCAATACACCTCTCCCTGGGCAAACATGAGGAAGACATAACATTTGTGGTGACCCCAGGCATGGAATGCCCGATGATCCTAGGGATGGAATGGTTAAAAAAATGAAACCCCTGGGTGAATTGGAGGATGGCAGAAATCAAATTCCCGAAGGGGGACCCTATGGACTTAAAATCCCAAGGGGGGCTACCAGAATCAAGAACAGAAAAAGCATCTATGGGAGAGGAAAAGGGACTACCAGAAATACCAGAGGAATACAGAGACCTTGCTGAGGTTTTCAGTGAGGAGAAGGCAGATGAGCTCCCCCCCCACTGACCCACAGACTGTGCCATTGAATTCAAGCCTGGGGCAAAACTCCCGAAGCCCAGATTATACTCCATGAGCCCAAAGGAGAAGGAGGAAATGGAAAGATTCATAAAGAAAAACCTAGAAAGGGGGTTCATTGAACCAGCCAAGCCTAAAGTGGCTGCCCTGGTCCTCTTTAGAAAGAAGAAGGATGGCTCTTTATGCTTATGCATGGATTATAGGGCCCTGAATACAATCAGTGAAAGCAACCTATACCCTCTGCCCCTCATGAAAGACACGTTGTCACACCTCTCGAAAGGGAAAAAAATTTCTAAACTAGACCTAAGAGAAGCTTACTATCACATGAGAATTAAGGAAGGGGATGAATGGAAGACCGCATTTAACTGTCCCATGGGGTGCTACCAATTCAAAGTCTTGCCATTTGGATTACAAGGGGCCCCCGCAGTATTTATGCAATTAATCAATGACGTTCTAAGGGAGCACCTATTTAAGGGGGTCTTGGTTTACTTAGACGACATTCTTATCTTCACCGAATCAAAAGAGGAACATGTCAACCTAGTCAGAGTGGTCTTAAAGAAACTGCGAGCCGCCCACCTATATGCCAAACGCTCAAAATGTGAATTCCACCAGGAAAGGATAGACTACCTAGGTTATCGCATATCCCCCACAGGGCATTGAAATGGACCCTGAGAAGGTCAGAGCAGTATTAGAATGGGCACCACCCCACACAAGAAAGCAACTGTAAAGTTTCCTGGGTTTTGCAAAATTTTACCCATCTGGCGGGGCCTAGGGCAAGGGCTTTCTCCGTTGTTGCCCCAGCCCTCTGGAACCAGCTTCCCACAGAGGTTCGCACTGCTTCCTCCCTCCTAGTTTTCCGGAAATTATTTAAGACTCATTTATGCCGACAGGCTTGGGGCGTATGAACTATACTCTGCCCCTGGGCCTAGGAAGGTGCCTCCATCAGTGATTGTGTACCGATTTTGGTTGTATGCTGTATGAATGTGTTTGGATAGGATTGAATGAATGTGTTTGGATAGGATGGTTGATTGTTATTGTAATTTAATTTTTTATTGTATTATTGTTGTAAGCCGCCCTGGGTCCTAGGAGAAGGGCAGCATAGAAATTTGAATAAAGTCAAAGTCAAAGTCAATTCATCCCCTCATTTGCCCAGATAGCCCTGCCCCTCACAAACTTACTAAAAATGAAGGGAGCATCCTCAGTAAAACCTAGCCAGCCACTAACATGGACAATGGAGTTCCAAGCAGCGTTTGAGAGATTAAAGAGACTTTTTTCTGCCGAACCAGTACTGAGGCACCGAAACAAGGATAAGCCCTTCGTAATACAGGTGGATGCAAGTGATGTGGCAGTGGGGGCTGTACTATTACAAGAAAACGATGAAGGGGTATTGCAACCCTGTGCGTATACATCCAAGAAACTAACGGAAATGGAACAGTGCTGGCCCGTATGGGAGAAAGAGGCGTACGGGATACGTTGGTCATTACTCACGTGGCGCCAGTTCCTTGAAGGCAACAAAATCCCTTTCCAGGTGTGGACAGACCACAAAAATTTGGAAGCTCTGAAAACACCCAGGAAGCTCAACCCCAAGCAAACCCTCTGGTCCCAGCATTTTCACCAGTTCCAATTTACGCTCAAGCATTTGCCGGGGGTAAAGAACTTCCTGGCAGATGCACATGCCCCAATGTAACAGCATGTGAGCTACCGACTCTAAACCAATGATGGTACAATCACAACTGGCAGCGCCAGTAACCACCAGAGACCAAGCTAAATTAAAACCACAGTTGGGTAGCCAAACCGGAATTGAATTCCGGAAAAGTTTGGAAACAGATGAATGGTTCCAGAAAAACAAAAATGTATGCACAATGAGAGACAGGCTGCCTTGGGTGGGGAAAAAGTTATATATATCAACAACCCAAAGAGTCACATTCATGCAGCTTTGCCACGACACAAAATCAGCAGGGCATTTTGGATTTGTAAAAACATTACACTTAATTAAACGGCAATTTTGGTGGCCATCCATAAAAAAGGACATAGAAAGTTACGTGGCCAGCTGCCCAAAGTGTGCAACTCCAAAGAGGTTGCAAGGGAAATCGCCGGACTGTTACAAACAGTGGCAAATCCCTCCGCCCCCTGGAGGGAAATAGCCATGGATTTTATAGTGGAATTACCAGAAAGCAATGGGAATACTGTTGTCTGCACAGTCACGGACTTGTTTTCCAAACAGGTGCACTTTATCCCTTGCCAAAAGATTCCCACCGCAAAAGCCTTAGCGAAACTTTTCATCCAGCACATTTACAGATTGCATGGGGCACCCCAATGCATCATCTTTGATAGGGGAGTGCAATTTACGCCTGCATTTTGGAAGGAATTTTTATCCCTTTTAGGGACCACTCAGGGACTGACATCTAGCTGTCATCCACAAGGGGATGGACAAACAGAACGGTGTCACTCAGTACTTGAGCAATATTTAAGATGCTTTATTAATTTTCAGCAAACAAATTTGATGGACCTACTCCCTTTCGCAGAAGTTGCTTACAATAATGCAGTCCACTCCAGCACAGGTTACACTCCTTTTCAAATAGCCACCGGTCAAAGTTTCAACCCCATGCCAGAATTAACCCATCACTGAAAGAATGGATGGAACAATTACAAAACACCTGGCCAATAGTTAGAAAAGCCCTAGATGAAGCTAGGCAGGCATACAAAGCACAAGCCGATAAAAAAAAGGGTTGAGCCTACACCATTCATTATAGGAGAAATGGTGTACTTATCTACAAAATACCTAAAGTCCCTACAACCCTGTAAAAAACTTGGACCAAAATATATAGGGCCTTTTCCAGTTAAAAGAATCATAAACCCAGTAACAGTAGAATTAGAATTACCCAAAAATCTCAGGCAAATACACCCAATTTTTCATTGCAGCTTGCTGAAAAGAGAGCATCAGTCATCGTTACGGCCAAAAATCCCCCCCACCACCTCCAATCATGGTGGAGGGCAAACAACACTTCAAAATAAAGGAAATCCTAGATTCTAGGAGATATCATGGAGCGACTCAGTACCTCGTTGCATGGAAACACCTCCCTGCCTCACAAAACGAGTGGGTCCATAAACGTCCTGTCAGAGCCCCGAAGCTATTAAAGAAGTTTCACGCAGAGTATCCTAACAAGCCTGACTAACTTGTATACCTGTTTTGTTTTCTTTCAGGTCGATCTATCTTATTTTTAAGGGGGCAGGATGTCAGAATCCAATTATATTTCATCTCTAGTTATCGACTATGGAAAACCCCATTTCTGCCCTCTCTGGATTCTGTCATACGATGAAGGGGAAGGGGGTGAACAAAAGAGGTTTTATGGCCCTCACTTCTTTCGGTACAACTTCAAAAGGGACTGAATGTGGATACCACCAAAAGGACTAACCACAACAAAGAGGCCATCAGCTTTCATCTACTCCCCTCTGAAGTCTCCCTTCCGCCAGCAGTGAGGAAAAAGGGGGTGGAAATGTAACGCCTGGGATTGTCACTGGAAGGATGGTGGGGTGAGGTGGGGTTGATGGGAACCCCTTAAAACCTTGAACCATAGGGCTTGGCCCCAAGTCCTGTCTAGAACGCCTGCAACTATTTTCTCTTAATAAAGATGCCTGTTGGGAGAAATATTCCAAGAGTTCTGTCTTCTTAAGATGCAAAGCGGGGTGGGTCCTTACAAGTTCTACTATCTACTGTATATATTAAGTGCCCTAATGAAAATAGGACAGTTTGCTATTAGATGTATCCTATTGTTTACCTCTTCATCCAACATGAACATGAAACTTCGGAAAATGTTAGCTGATGTGCCTCCAAGAATAAAATTGCAACCCCATGTTGCCCAATGTGCATCTCATCAATTTCAACCATTGGTCAAGATAGCAAAATTGACCGGGGGTTTCCGGTTCCGGTCACGAGGACCGGAGCCTTTCCTTGAGAGCTCCGGGACGGGGCTCGCGCGAAATTAAAAAAAAAACAACTACAGAAAAAGTGAGCGAAGAAGAAAGAGGCCGAGATTGAAGAGGAACCTCGGACCTTTCAAAAGAAGTGAGACTTACCGCCGGGAGGTCCCGGGAAGCCACGGACAGAGCAGCGGAAGCCGGCGGCGGCCGAGCGGCCGGCAGGCCCGAAAACGCCGCGCCAAGCCGCAAGTTAAGGAGATCCAGAGAGCAGGCGAGAGACGAGCGGCGGAGCAGAAGGAGGACACCGGATCGCCGCCGAAGGGGCCGGCCGGCCCGCGGAGGACCTCCGGAAGAGTTGGAGAGCGGAAGGAACGGCGAGAGAATAGCGGAGGAGGACTGGAGCAGCGAACAGAGGCTGAGGTGGCCAGAGCCAGAAAGTAAGAAGCTGACAAGAGCGGAGAAGCGAGAGGCGGAACCAGACAAAGCCGACAGGACGCAGACAAGAGAGGAGGAGAGCAGAGAGAGCAACAGACCCGAAGAAGCCGAGAACCCACGCAGCCGCAGCCGAGGACAGCGGAGGAGAGCCAGCTGGAGCGGGAAGAAGACGGCGGAAGGCACCGGTAAGACCAGCGGGGGCCGATTAGAGCACTGAGGGACAGTAGATGCAGGGGGAGCCCAGCAGTAGGGGGAGGACCCTCACAAGACCCCCAGAAGACCCCCAGACCCCAAAAAGTCTAGTTGTACGGCACCTGGAGAAAAGGGCCATCTGCGCAGGCCCCAAGCCTCAGATCCTCTCACCTTGCATCATCCCTGCCAGCACAGCGAAGCTTACTTGAAAGCAAATAGCACCCCCTAGTGGAGAAAAAAAATTTTTTTTGGCTGTCAAAATATAAACTGTGGGGGTGGAAAGAATTTGATCCAACCTATCCTAGCAGCTTGATAATCTTGCACAGGAACAATCCTCCCACAATTCTTTGCATCAAGGGGTGGCTTTAAGGGTGGACAGGCCAACAGGAGGAGAAGCTCAAAATGGCCGCCAAATGGACGAAACAGACCAAACTGCCACACCCGATGGGAGCTGCACCCTCTCCGACACAGCCCTCCAATCTGCCAGGGAACACCCCACCCACCCACACACACCCCCCATCCAAATGCAGGCCCTCAGACCCAAAAGCCATCCCATGCCTTCACAACAGCACATATGATCCAAGAACTAAAAGAGACGATAGAGACACTAAATGAGATGATAGAGACGCTGGTTAAAGGGATGGATGGCATGGATAGAAAATTGGAAGAAATGGGCGCGAGGACGGAGAAAAGATGCATAGAAGCAGAACAGAAGATGGAGGAAAGATACAAGGACATAAAACGGATGCTGGCGGACCAAGGTAGAGACCTAGAGAGAAAGTGGGAAGAACAACGCAGAGCGACGGCCACTGACCTGGACCAAATGAAGGAGGCAATGCAAGCACACTACAAGAAGGGGATGGAAGAAGTGGAGCACCGCATAGAGGGACAGATTGCAGAGGTGAAAAGAGAGGCTCAAGACCAGTCCACCATGATGCAATTCTGGCAAATGGCATTTGCAATCAGGTTCAGAGGGTGGAAAGAGACAACAAATGAAACCCAAGGAGGCCTGCTCAGGACCTTTGTAGGGGCCCTGGCGACATTCCTGGGTAAGAGCACCAATGAGATTGGGTGGCAATTCGAAAGAATCTACAGAGTTGGCGCATGGAGGTCAGTGAACAGGCATCAACCAAGGGACGTGGTCATCCACTTCGCAACACAGGGGCTCCGGAACCTCATCTCTGTCACTTCCTATAACAAGGCATTCTACATAGAGGAGCAGGAGGTGAAGGTACTGAAAGAGATCCCCCAGGCGATGCTGAGAGACAGAAAGGACTACAAATTCCTGATCAACGAACTGAGATCACGTGCACTGCAATACCGATGGGAAACCCCAACAGGGGTGTTTTCTATAGAAACAAGAGATATTACTTGACCTCGGTCCAGAAAGCCAAAGACTTCCTCGAAAAGGAACTGAAGTCGGGAGGCCCTCAACCCACCGCGAGAGAAGATGCAGATGGACCACTGGAAAGCGGGAGGTATCGAGGCCAACGAGCAAGCCGCACAGAGGCACAGACCGGGGCAGTGGCAGAGGAAAGGAATAGACCACCTCGAGATGCGAGGGCGCAGAGAGCAGAGGGCAACAAAAACAAGGAGGCAGAGCAGTCTACAGAGGACAGGCTACCAGGCTCCACTACCAAACACACAGACCAACAGAGCAAGACACCACAACCCAATATGAGCATCAATCCGGATATCATGGGAACGAGACCAAAGAAGACAACAAGAGAAATAACAGAAGTGGTCTTGCAAGAGTATCCTGCAACAGATAATGGAAACTAATTATTTGACTTGGAATGTAAACGGACTGAACTCCCCCCAGAAAAGGAGAAAAATACTCCACTACCTGAACCAAGGTAAAAGCGATATAATCTGCCTACAAGAAACACACATCAGAGCAGCAGACCAGAAATATCTGATCAACTACAAACTAGGCGCGCACTTTGTGGCAGCGGCGCCAAGAAAAAAGAATGGGATTGTTATATATGTAAAGAAACATGTAATGGCTAAGCTAATAGAGTCTGACCCCCAAGGTAGATACCTGGCAATTGAAATAACACAAGAGGACAAGAAGATTCTAGTAATGGGCGTATATGCACCAAATCAGCAACAAGGCAAATTCTACAAAAAGCTACACAAGAAAGTAATACAACTTAACTACAGATCTTACATTATCATGGGCGACTGGAACGGGGCCATAGAGACTGCTCTAGACAAAAAAAGAACTGCACCTAACCTGCAAAAACACTCCAAGTTGCCTAAATCCTTCTTTGATATGAAGGAGGACCTCAAACTGACAGACGTATGGAGGGAAAGGCACGGCAAAGAACAAGAATTCACCTTCTTCTCTGGCAGACATCAATCATTCTCCAGAATTGACTTTATATTAACTTCTAGCGACTTGCTAGTTTGTCTAAACGCGGTGAAAATCCTACCCAAGGTACTAACGGACCACAACCCTGTGAGGATGGAATTACGACATGGCTTGAAACAGAGGAGATCCTGGAGAATTAATGAAAACCTGTTTAGACACGAAGAAAAGGTGGCGGAATGCAAAAATGCTATGAAGGAATTCTTCAACATAAATATGAACAACGAAACACCGATAGAAATGATCTGGGAGGCCAGCAAGGCGTATATGCGCGGGATCCTCATGGACATGAATAACAGGCACCATCGCAAACAAGAACAAAAAAGAAAAGAGTTAGAAAATGAGATAAGTAAAAGGGAGCGGCTATTAATAAAAAGGCCAGAGGACAAAGTCACCAAAGAAGGAATCAAGATCTTAAGAAAGCAATTTGACATGTTGATGGCAGACCAAGTTGCAAGGAATATACAATATGCAAAACATAAGACATTCTGCAAGGCCAACAAACCGGGCCGCTGGCTAGCCTACATCATAAGAAAGAAACAGAAATCCCGCATAATTGAAAAGATAGAATACAAAGGCAAGGAAGAATTCCGACAAAAAACCATCAAGAAAGCCTTCACAGAGTTCTACTCGAGACTATATGCCGAGGAGATGACACAAGACAAAGAGATAGATGAGTTTCTACAAAACGAAAAGATACAGGCGATTACCGACACACAAAGAGAGGCCCTGAATGCCTTAATCACAAAGGAGGAAATACACTCCGCGATCACACAACTGAAAACAGGAAAATCGCCCGGGACGGATGGGATAACAGCGACCTACTACAAGCATCTCCAGGAAGAGATGTTAGAACCCCTCAGAAAGCTATTTGTCAACATTCAAGAAGGAGGCCAAGTCCCACCATCCTGGAAAACAGCCTACATCTCATTAATCCCAAAGGAGGGGAAAGACAACGCACAGCCCGCAAACTACAGACCCATCTCATTACTAAACACGGACTACAAAATCTTCACAAAAATTTTGGCCACTAGACTAATGACTGTACTACAAAAAACAATACACCCGGACCAAAGGGGATTTATACAAGGACGCCAGATGAAAAACAACGTGAGACAGCTGTTGAACATAATAGAGTACCTGCAAAGGCACAACTAGGTACCCGCCGCTCTTATGTTTCTGGATGCAGAAAAAGCTTTTGACAGACTGAATTGGCCATTCTTGACGAACTTGGTCTGGAAGATGAAAATGGGAGTACAGTTTCTCAACTCCATAACGGCAATCTACCAGAAACAAACAGGCCAGATCATTGTCAATGGAGACTTAACGGACTCATTCAACATTGAGAGAGGCATGAGACAGGGCTGCCCGCTATCACCCCTGCTATTTGTCCTAACGCTGGAGATTCTACTAAACAGGATAAGAGCAGCAGAAGACATACAGGGTATACGGATCAGACAACAAGATTACAGACTATGTGCCTTTGTAGACGACTTACTGGTGACAATGTCGCAACCAGTACAGTCAGCAAAGAGATTGATGGAGATAATGGAAGACTATGGTAGGGTGTCAGGCTTCAAAGTAAACATATGAAAAACAAAGATGCTAGTCAAAAACCTAGACAGCAAAGCAAGACAGGACTTGGAAAGAATAACGGGTTGCGAAATAGTCAAGAAAGTTAAATACTTAGGAGTGGAGATATGATCAACAAATGCGAAATTATACAAGAATAACTATGAGATGCTATGGAACAAGATACAAGCAGACCTGGAAAGGTGGAAGACACTACGACTATCCCTGCTGGGCAGGATAGCAGCAGTTAAGATGAACGTATTGCCAAGATTCCTATTTCTCTTTCAAATGCTACCCATACTCAAAAGGGATGTGGATTTGGACGACTGGCAGAAGGACATCAACAGATATATTTGGGATGGCAAGAGACCGAGGGTGAAACTAAAAATCATACAGGATACAAGGAAGAGAGGGGGACTAAAAATGCCTAATCTAAAGCTATACTACTATGCAGCGACGTTGGTGGCGGTGTGTGACTGGATCAATATGATGAATGATAGAATACTGAATGTTGAAGGGCATGGTCTGCTATTTGGCTGGCACGCATACTTAGTATACGACAAAAAGGCAGACAGGAACTTCAAGGAGAACCCACTACGGATCCCATTGTTATGGGTCTGGAGGAAATATAAACACCTCCTACACGACAAGATTCCCATCTGGACGATCCCTGGACACGCAATAGGAGATACAAACACATCCCAAGGGCAAGAAGTGGTGCCCTACAGTAAACTTGTACTGGGAGAAGAAAATGGGTTCCTCTTGAAACCCCAAGCGATGCTAGCAAACAGAGGAATAGGAGGTACCTGGCTATCATATATACAACTGCAATCAAGGTGGCGTAAAGATAAGAAGAAGGGCTTCTCCCAGACCGACGAGAAACTAATTGAACAGATTAGAGAACAGGGGATCATGCACATCAAACGAGTGTACAGCATTCTGATAGAAATGGACTCTGAAACCGAACTAGTCAAGAGCTGTATGGTAAAGTGGGAACAAGACTTTGGGCATTCTATCACCATGGACACGTGGGAGAAAATTTGGGTGAGAAATGTAGAATTTACGAAATCGCAACACTTAAGGGAAAACTTCTACAAGATGTTCTATAGGTGGCACCTCGACCCGAAAAAACTATCACTCATCTACCCAGACTCCCAGCCCAAATGCTGGAGGTGTGGGGACGGGGAAGCTACCTACTTTCATGTATGGTGGACACTCCAAACCATTTTCACAAAGCGTATAGAATTTCTACCTCAGGTTTTTTTGTTAGGGATTACAAAGGATTTCACTACCTCAGAGACGAACTTATTTCTGAACTTGATTACAGCAGCAAGATTGTTGGTGGGACAATACTGGAAGAATCCAGAAATACCACCTATAGAAGAATGGACTGTGAAAGTAACAAACTTGGCGGAAATGGCGAAAATATCAGCATACTTGAAAGGTCGCTCCAATGAACAATATTTGACAGACTGGAAACAATGGATAGACTATATCCAAGAGAAACACCAATCAAACAAAATGCATCTGGCGTTTAGCAAAGGCTCGACGTGAGGAGGGAAGAATGTATAACAAGTCAAATGTTTACAATTGCTTATTAATACCGTATGATCTTATGGTTAATGTTGAATACTTTAATATTGAAAAAGTGGGCTGAATTTCTACCTCAGGTTATTGAATTACTACCTCAGGACCTATTGTTAGGGATCATACAGGTTTTTTAAAAAATGTAACAGGTGTATAGTAGAGGCTTGAAGTGAGGAGTGAAGAATGTTTTACCTATTGTTGTATGTTATGTTGTATGATGATCGCTTCTTAATATGATCTTATGCTTAATGTTGATTACTTTAATAATGAAAAAGCAGACTGAATTTTTACCCCAGGTTATTGAATCTCTACCTCAGGATCTTTTGCTAGGGATCATAAAAGATAAAATATAACAGACATGTAGTTGAGGCTGGAAGTGAGGAGTAAAGAATATTTACCAAACCAGACGTTTACAAAGATTAATACCTAGTGTTACATGTTGTGTTCTATGATGATTGATTATTAATATGATCTTATGTTTAATGTTAAACTACTACCCGAGGACCTATTGTTAGGGATCACAGAGGATAAAAAAATGTAACAGGTGTATAATAGAGGATTGAAGTGAGGAGGAAAGAATGTTTACCAAATCAGACGTTTACAAAGAATAACCCTTAGTGTTGTACTGCAGGTTATATGATGATTGCTTCTCAATACGATCTTATGTTTGATGTTGAGTGTTTCAATAAAAGAATTTTATTTAAAAAAAAAAAAGATAGCAAAATTGACCAAAAAATATTTCCAAGGAGTAGTCTACTATTTCAAGAACAACATAAGGTAATCATCGAAAATGCTGTAAAGTCAAGCTATAGTATATTTTATAATTACTGCTATGATTAGGGCAGTGTTTCTCAAGATTGGCAACTTTAAGAGGGATGGACTTCAACTCCCAGAATTTCCTAGTTATTCATGCTGGCTGGGGAATTCTGGAAGTTGAAGTCCACACTTCTTAAAGTTGCTAAGTTAGATAAACACAGGATTAAGGTTTAGTGAGCTGTGCCCTTCAGAGTTGTTTAAATATAGCTTTCCTCAGCTTATTCAGGACTATCATGGATCAAGAAGGATGAGAGATATAATCCAGCAACTTCTAAAGAGCCAGAGAAGGCCTAAGCCAGCCTTTTCCCTCCCCCCCCCACATCTTCGGAGCAGTAAAACCTGTATAAATTAGTACTAAAGTCAACCAAATCCACTCATTTTCAAAAGGGAAGCAATGAAAAAGGTAAGGAGAATTTACTTCAAAGCTGTCCTAGTGAAATTTGCTGGGCAGATGGAGATCACAAGGTTATTCAGTGGAAAGGAGACTGCAGAGAAATTTTTAATCTGAAATGAAGGCTCTTTGTAAGCATGTCATCTTAAGCAGAAACAATTCCTATGCTGCCTTGTGTGAATATTTTCAGTTGAGCCTGGTAAAAATCACTTAAAATGATGATTTCATTTTTAGCTGGGAGAAAAAAACCTTCTATTGATCTCAAAGGTATCATTTATAGAAGAAAGTGATTGCATCTGATAGAAGAGAATGTCAGCAATTTCTTTCACTAAATTGAGGGTTGGATCGTCCTCAAGAACATAAGAACATAAGAAGAGCCATGCTGAATCAGGCCAAAGCCCATCGAGTCCAGCATTCTGTGTCACACAGTGGCCCACCAATTGTACATGGGGATCTTGAGCAGAAAGAGAAGGCAAACCCCTCCCTTTCCCTTGACCCCCAACAAATGGTACTCAACGGAATCCTGCCTGCCTCAACCAACATAGAGGTGGCACATGGACATCCGTTTTAATAACCACCGTTTTAATAACACTTGAGTTCCTTGAGAATTCTAGGGTGGATGCCATCTGGACCCGGCGATTTGTTGGCGTTTAGTTTAGAAAGGCATGCAAGAACATCTTCCTTGTTTATCTCTATCAGGTTTAATTCTTCTATTTCCCTCCCTGGGAAAACTAATTCAGTGACAGGCAAATGTTCTCTATCCTCCTCGGTGAAAACGGAGGCAAAGAAGTCATTTAGCCTCTCAGCAATCTCCTTGTCTTCTCTGATTATCCCCTTCTGACCATTGTCATCAAGTGGCCCAACTGATTTTCTGGTTGGGTTCCTGCTTCTGATGTACTTAAAAAAGGTTTTGTTATTATTTTTAATATTCTTGGCTATATGCTCCTCAAAGTCTCTCTTGGCTTTCATGACTATCGCCTTGCATTTGGTCTGCCAGAGTTTGTGATCCCTCCTGTTCTCCTCGGTAGGAAGAGCCTTCCATTTCTTAAATGAGTTTTTCTTCTTTCCAATAACCTCCTTTACCTCATTCGTAAGCCATACTGGTATCCTCTTGGACTTTCCAATCCTCTTTCTTATTTTAGGAATGCATTTTATTTGAGCCTGCTGTAACGTATTTTTAAACAGTTTCCAAGCATTTTGGAGGGATTTGACTTTTTTTACTGTTCCTATTAGTTTCTTCTTTACTATTTTCCTCATTTTGTCAAAATTCCCTCTGTGAAAGTTTAAGGTCTCTGTGTTAGTTTTCACTGACAATTTGCTATCCATGGTTAAGTTGAAGGTTATTGTGTTGTGATCGCTGGTTCTGTTCTGTCTGGCCCCTCTCAGCTCATTAAAATCCACATAAATATGTCTTTAAGAGGTTTATTTAACACATTTCAAAAGGATTCACTTCAAAGCACGCTGCTGGCATTTTGCCGGCAGGAACGGCCAAGTCTCATTTATTTACATTTAGATTAAAACATGCTCTTCCCACACCTTCCAATTAACTCACTCTTTCTTTATCACATTGTCCAAGACCTCATTATTCTTCCGTAGATTTCCAAAACATCAGAAGACTGAATTCAAACACACTGCTCCAGATATCAGGCTACTCCTTGATTAACGTTGCTCGTGACAAAGGCGTAGTCTCTCTGTCCCCTTCTAATATAGTTTCCGATACGTCACTTCCCCCCATTACTTCCTTTTTCCACTTAACTGACACCTTCGCTTATCAAACCTTCGGAATCTCAGATCAAGCCATCTATCTTCTTGATCCAAATCTGACCCCTCACTTTGTGAATCTGACCCAGACTGCCTGTAAATCTCCTCCCTGTCTGGCTCAGCTGCCGGGAGGGGAAAATACCCAGAGGGGCCTGGCTGCTCTTCCTCGGCTGCCGGGAGGGGAAAACACCCAGAGGGGCCTGGCTGCTCATCCTCATCCTCTGACACTTCCCAAGCTGGTCTAGGGACACTCACAACAGGTTCCTATGGGCTCGGTTACAAGGACATCATGAACCAAATCCTGTGCGTTAGTTAGAACCAAGTCCAGGATCCCCTTTCCCCTGGTAGGTTCCATGACCATCTGCTCAAGGGAATAATCAGCTAACATGTCGAGGAACCTTGTCTCTCTTTCATGTGTAGAACAAGAATTTACCCAATCTATTTGGGGATAGTTGAAGTCCCCCATTATGACTACCCTATTTCTTTTTGAGGCCTCCTTGAATTCATTTTCCAAATAGCAATCTACCTCTGGAGTTTGGTTGGGAGGGCGATAGCAGATCCCTAACGTCAGATTAGTTTCCTGTCCTGGGATTTTTATCCACAATGTTTCTGTGGGTGAGTTTGAATTTTCTTGAATTTCGAGTTCATGAGATTCTAACTCCTCATTTATGTACAAGGCCACGCCACCACCATTTCTCCCTCTCCTGTCCATCCTATACAATTTGTAACCTGGAATCCTTGTGTCCCATTGGTTTTCATCTGTCCACCAGGTTTCTGTTATGCTGATAATATCAATATTATTTTCCTTCACCAAGCATTCCAATTCCCCTATTTTTGCTCGAATGCTTCTAGCATTCGTGTACAGACATTTATATGTAATTTTCTGGTACACTTTCAACTTTGACTGTGGGTTTTGACTGTAGAATTTGGTTGTAGAATTTGTAGATGATCTACCATGTCCTTCTGCTTGACTATTACAATTTAGTTTTCCTGTTGACTCACCAATGTGTGCATAACTTCCACCCTCCATATTAGGTAGTGCGCCTTCTCGAACCGGAAGCTGCCCAGCTCCTGTCGACTTGCCCCTATGAATCAGTTTAAAAGCTGCTCTGAAACCTTTTTAATATTAATCGCCAACAGTCTGGTTCCATTATGGTTCAAATGTAACCCGTCCCTTCTGTACAGGTGTGGCTTGTCCCAAAATGTTTCCCAGTTCCTAATGAATCTAAACCCTTCCTCCCGGCACCACTGCCTCATCCACGCATTGAAGCTCCTGAGCTCTGCCTGTCTAGTTGGCCCTGCGCGTGGAACAGGTAGCATTTCTGAGAATGCAACCTTGGGGGTCCTGGACTTTAATCTTCTACCTAGCAACCTAAATTTGGCTTCCAGGACCTTCCGCTTAGCTTTCCCAATGTCATTGGTACCGACATGTACCACAACAGTTGGCTCCACCCCAGCACTGTCTATCAGCCGGTCTAGATGCCTCGTGATGTCCACAACCTTTGCACCCGGCAGGCAGTTTACCATGCGGTCAACGCTTCCATCACAAACCTGTCTCTCTATATTTCTAACAATTGAATCACCCACTACAAGAAGCCCCCCTCCCACCACCCGCAGAGAAGTATCCTCGGTGCAAGAGGATATGGGCACATCCTCCAGGGAAGGGGTCTCAACTAAGGGAGCCTGTCCCTCTTCCTCAGATTGATGTCTTCCCTGCCCAAGATCTCCATTCTCCAAAGCAGCTGGAGAGCTGCTCAGCATGGAGTGGGACGCTCCTGATGCATCCCTGAAGATCTTCTCCTGCCTCACTATCTCTCTCTGCTTCTCCAGGTCTGCTACCATGGCTTCAAGGGAAAGAACCTGTTCCCTGAGAGCCAGGAGCTCATTGCACCGATCACACACCCAAGACTTCTGTCCAGCAGACAGATAGTCATACATGTGACACTCAATACAAAACACTGGGAAGCTCCCCTCCGTCTGCTGGCTATCTATCTCCATTTCTTGTTATTATATGTTTGCTGTTATTATTATACTAATTATTATTAAAAAAACACAGCTTTTTTGGGTTGTTCAAATTTTTGTTTTGTCTCAGTTTACTTTTTGGATTTTTTCTTACTTGTTTTAGGATTTTATCGCGCGCCATCAGGGGCGCGATGGCTGCTAAAAAAAAGGTGAATTTGTAATTAAACAAGAAACCCCACAAACTTACCAGGGCTCAGCAGGTAATTCTTCCCAAGGTTCCTGCCAAGTTCCCTTTTCCCTTTTTATTTCCTGTTTTAATTCCTTATTTGAAAAAGCTCTGCCCAAGCAAAAGCAGCTGCCTCTCTGCCCCACAAGGAAGAGTGAGCTGCTTGCTCCCAGCTACCAGGGATTAGCCAGCAGGGGGGCTGCAGCAGAAAGCTCCACCCCCTCCAAACCTGTGCTGAGGGCAAACTTTAGAAGAAAGGGGAAGGAGAAACCCCTTTTATGGCTGCTAAAAAAAGAAAAAAAAGGTGAATTTGTAATTAAACAAGAAACCCCACAAACTTACCAGGGCTCAGCAGGTAATTCTTCCCAAGGTTCCTGCCAAGTTCCCTTTTCCCTTTTTATTTCCTGTTTTAATTCCTTATTTGAAAAAGCTCTGCCCAAGCAAAAGCAGCTGCCTCTCTGCCCCACAAGGAAGAGAGCAAATTGCTTAGGGTGAAGAGTCCTTTAGATTCCTTCCTGCTAGATCCAATGATCCAACAAAGGATGATAAAGTTTATTCAGAGGCTGAAGGAGACCCCTCTGTCCTAAGAATCCAAAGTACAAGAGCTCCTGACAATTGGGGACCAGGGGTGATGGGACATTCCATAGATCCCTGTGGAAGAAATTAGGCTGCTTGAACTCTTCACTTTAAGGCGCTCTCAAAATACTTTTAACCATTCATATTTTTTTCTCCTGTTATAATGCCAAGTAAAGTTCCTACCACATGAGCATTGTTTTAAGCCCCCAGATCTTCAGCAATTGAATTGAACTGAACTGAATTACATAAGAGTCCAAGTTGAAGAATTTGTAGCATACAAGTAATTCTCAACTTAGGAGTTAATAATAGAAATTCTAGTCCCAATTCTAAGTAAGATACTTGTTAAATGAGCCATGCCCAAATTTTTCAGTGCCTTTGTAATGGCTGCTAAATGAATGGTTGTTAAGTCAAGAACTACACAGACTCTCTGTTGCAGGCAGAATGAAATAATTCCCCAGACATTTATGAACAGAGGTTGATCAGCTATCTATGCTGGGCTGGTGTGTACAAATTTGCCCTGTGAGGAGGAGGAGGAGGAGGAGGAAGAGGAGGAGGAGGAGGATAATGATGATGATGTTGGAAGGGACCTTGGAGGTCATCTAGTCCAACCCCCTGTTCAGGCAGGAAACCCTATACCATTTCGGACAAATGGCTGTCATCTCTTCTTAAAAATTTCCAGTGTTGGAGCATTCACCGCTTCTGGAGGCAGGTTGTTCCACTGATTAATTGTTCTCACTGTCAGGAAGTTTCTCCTTAGTTCTAGGTTGCTTCTCTCCTTGATTAGTTTCCACCCGTTGCTTCTTGTCCTGCCTTCAGGTGCTTTGGAGAATAGCTTGACTCCCTCTTCTTTGTGACAGCCCCTGAGATATTGGAACACTGCTATCATGTCACCCCTAGTCCTTCTTTTCACTAGACTAGACATACCCAATTCCAGCAACCGTTCCTTATATGTTTTAGCCTCCAGTCCCCTGATCATCTTTGTTGCTCTTCTCTGTACTCTTTCTAGAATCTCAACATCTTTTTTACATCGTGGCAACCAAAACTGGATGCAGTATTCCAAGTGTGGCCTTACCAAGGCATTGTAATACTTCACGTGATCTTGATTCTATCCCTCTGTTAATGCAGCCTAGCATTGCGTTGGCTTTTTTGGCAGCTGCAGCACACGGCTGGCTCATACTTAAGTGATTGTCCACTAGGACTCCAAGATTCCTCTCACAGTTACTACTATTGAGCAAGGTACCACCTATACTATACCTGTACATTTGGTTTTTCTTGCCTAAATGTAGAATCTTACTTTTTTCACCATTGAATTTCATTTTGTTAGATAGCGCCCAGAGTTCAAGTTGATCTAAATGACCACCTTCCTCCTTTCTGGATCTTGAACTTTATACCATTATTGATCTTCAAGTCCATCGTCAGATACACTATTCCCTGTCAACTGTACCTTGATTTTAAAAAAAGGACTCTCCTATACATTTTTGAATAAGGTTTCCATGATTGACAATTCCCATACCAATAAGAATGGTACTGTGGTTAACATTCATCCCACCACATGTCTTCTGCTCTTTTTATATATTAAATCATGATAGTTTTTATATATTATTTCTTAATTTAGTGTTGTATGCCACCAGGAGTCAATGCTTGTGAGAAAGAAAAGGAAGGGAGGGAGGGAGGGAGGGAGGGTTTACATTGGCCCAGTTGCTCTCTGTTTTCATCTCTGCTTGAAGAAATTCCTCCTCCTTAGCACTAACCTGATACTGTCTTCACTCCTGGTGTTCTGCTGAGATAGAATTGTTATCCTCTGAGAGTGCTTTGACCCCACAAGGATTAACAGGGTCATCCAGAATATGTAGATAGCCATTTACCTGGCAGAGCTGCCAATCACCAATTCAGCAGCCGTCTCATGTGACTATCAGGCTCTCCATTAATGCTCAGCAAAAGTGCTGTCTTCTCTACCACAATGGCAATACAATTCAACTTCATCCATCTAAACCTCACCACCAAACAAATAACAACAAAACCTTTAGAAGCATTACACAATGTTGGAGGCTGTAGAGGACATTGAAAAGATTAGCTGACAAGTTCTAATGTTATCCTTTTAAAAGCATGCATTGGGATATACAAATATAACTGGAAAAAGCATCTTCTACTCCACACTACATGGCAAAATTGTGACTAAAAGAGTGGGATGCCTTAGTCATAACAAGCAAAGAATAAATGATTTAATGAAGGAGGGAAAAGAACTACATCTACTATTTTCTGCAACTAAATAAAAATCTGGATTTCTTTATGTATTAATGTATTAGACCTGTATGCTGCCTAATCATTCCAGGCTCCAAGCAGCTTAACATAAAGAGTCATACGATAAGAAAAATCAAAATATCCACAGTAAAATGAAAATTACATGGAGCAATCAATCCAAACAGAAAATGAATAAAAAAGCCAATCATACTTCAACCACAAATGCTATCCAGAAAGTTTCTTTTTAACTGCTTTCCGGAAGGTATTCACTGAAGGAACTAGTTGAGCTTCAGGGGAGGCTGTTCCAAAGTACAGGTAATCCTCAACGTATGACCACATATGAGCTCAAAATTTCTGTTGCTGAGACATTTGTTAAGTAAGCTTTGCCCCATTTTACGATCTTCCTTTCCACAGTTTTTAAGTGAATCACTGCAGTTGTTAAGTGAATCAGTACAATTGTTAATAACACGGTTGTTAAGTGAATCTGACTTCCCCATTGACTTTGATTGTCAGAAGGTCACCAAAGGGGATTACATGATCCCGGGACACTGCAACCGTCATAAATATGAGTCAGTTGCCAATCATCTGAATTTTGATCACATGGCCACAGGGGATGCCACAACGGTTGTAACTGTGAAAAAGAGTCTTAGGCCACTTTTTCCAGTGCTGTTGTAACTTCGAACAGTTACTAAACAAACTGTTGTAAGTTGAGGACTATATGTATATGAGTGTAGAGAATACAGGTGCTCCTCACTTAATATCCGCTCATTCAGCAACTGTTCAAGCTCACAAGGTCACTGAACTGGTGGAGCTTATTACCAGCTCTCAAAGTTCCAGCCATTGCAGCATCCGGACAGTCACATGATCAGACTTCGGCTGCTTAGCAACCGGCATGCATTTATGATGGCTGCAGCATCCCAAGATTTTTTGCAACCTTCCTAAGCAGCTTCTGACAAGCAAAGTTGATGGGGGAAGCCAGGTTGACTGAACAACTACATGATACTGAGCATGCACAAGATGGCAGACGTATCTCTGTAGGAGTAGCCGGCGTCTGATGGGGGATGGCTAGAGACTTCCCCTGGAGGTCGAGAAACATCTAGGACCCCGGGGATTCTGGTGGCGGAACATCTTGGCTTTCCAGAGATATATCTGTTGATTTTCCTCCTTCCAGAATGAGCAAAGGAAGCAAAGGAAGCAAATGAAGTCAGGGGATTGTGACGGCGTGCTCCACCCCTCTCGGCTTTGATGGAGTGTGGAGCCGGCTTGGGAGTTGAATGAGAGTCTGTTGCGAGGGAGAAGAGTTTGGCGGCGGCTCCCCTCCTCCCCTCCTTCCTCCTATTGTGTGAGCGAGTGATCTGCGGAGGGGTGAGAGGACTGTTTGAGAGGCTTTGTGTCTCCTGCTGGGAGGCTTCTGTTTTTCGGAAGACTATCTGAGATGGGAAATGGGAAATGGCTTGGTTCCTTCCCCTCCCCTTCCCATCCCCCTCCCTTCTACCACCATGTGAACGTGCGACTTTGGTGGAGCAGCTGAGAGGTGTTGGTGGCCGCCATAAAAAGGGAACAGCTCGGCGGCCCCCCTCTCCCCCCTCCCCCCTCCTCATTTTGCCGGCCGGCGGTTTCTGGGAAGACAGCTGGAGGCTGTGGGTGATGGAGGGGGGCAGCATGGAGCTTGGACTGTGGTCTACGGTGAGGGAAACAGTGTTTCATGCTTCCCCCTCCTTGATGAAGCGTGATTAACTATGAGGTCAAATGGAAGAATCGTAGTGGCCTCCCCCGTCCTGTCTGCTTATACACGGAATAGGAAAGTGGAATCACTTTTGGAACTCTGGAATTTTGGTCCTTACTTTAGATCGAACTGCCTGGTTCTCGCCGGACCCCATCAATGTATCTTATCTGACTGGCTCCCTATCTAAGATCAACTCTTCTTGCATTGCGAGATTTCCCCCTCTCGCAATCATGGCCCTCCACTTTATCAAGGGCCCATCTCGAGGATGGACTTTGGAGTCCTGAGAGATGGCATGCGTCAAATAAGGGGCTTTGGGGTTTTTTAAACCGTTTTTAACGAAAGTTTTAAGGGAGGGTAGAGGTGGGGAAGGGGTGCTTAGGGCGGGGGAAGGAATTGTTGGAGGGGAGCTAGAAGATAGGCCCGGCAACGGAAGGGGACGCAATCCTGTGGGTTCGGATGGGGAGCTGATTAAGACTGATTTAGTTCCAATTAGTATCGTAAGCGGGAGGGGCAGATATGGCGGGAGCAGGGGGCGTATCATAATAGGGGAGCGCGTACCCACTGTTTACGAGTGGTCATGCGCTCCGACCCCCAAGGCTCTACCTGTTCTCGGGGTTATTCAGAACCACAGGGCCCTGGCTGTAGGCTGATGTTGTGCAATGCCAGGTCTGTGGTAAATAAGGCCCCCCCCTCATCCAAGATTTAATTTCAGAGGGGGGAGCAGACCTGGCAGGTATCACGGAGACCTGGTTAGGACCAGAGGGCGGTGTCCCTCTGGTGGAAATGTGCCCACCGGGTTTCCTTGCATTCCATCGGCCGAGAGCACAGGGCAGGGGTGGGGGAGTGGCGGTTAGGGAAGATTACAGGCCGAGGGAGGTCACTGTTCCTCAGACGGCAGGCTGTGAATCCCTCCTGGTGAAGTGGGACCTTGGGGGTCCGAGGGCGATGTTGATTACGTACCTGGCTCCCTGCCACGTGTCAACCGCCCTGCTCGAGCTCCTGGACGTTATCGCCGTGGTGGCGGTTGAGGTTCACAGGCTAATAGTCATGGGTGACTTCAACCTGCCGTCTGTGGGCGGGACGTCCGGGGGAGCTCTAGAGTTCATGGCTTCCATGGCAGCCATGAACCTGACCCAGGTAATTCAAGGCCCCACACATACAGGGGGGAACATGCTTGACCTGTTTTTTGTCTCTGGACAGTGGCTGAGTGGTCAGAATATAGGGGATATAGTTATTGAGCCCCTGTCATGGTCTGACCACTCTCTCCTTCGCTTGGACTTTCTGACCGCTGCACCCCACCAAAGGGAGGCGGAACCAGTGAGATGGTACCGCCCCAGGCGACTGATGGAACCCGAGCGGTTCCAGATGGAGCTTGGGCCAATTCCTGAGGTTCGGATACACGACTCGGTCGAAGAGTTGGCAGCAACCTGGGATAGGGCTGCGGCCGGTGCTCTAGATCGGGTCGTGCCTTTGCGGCCTCTGATTCGACGTACGTCTCGATCGGCCCCTTGGTTTACTGAGGGGCTGAGAGAGATGAAATGCCGGAAAAGACGCCTAGAGAGCAGTTGGAGATCGAGCCGTGCCGAATCTGACCGAACACTAGTAAGAGACCATATTAGGTCCTACCTAGCGGCGATAAAAGCAGAGAAGTGTTCTTACCTCACTGCTCTTATCGCGTCATCAGATAACCGCCCAG
Source organism: Bothrops alternatus (assembly GCA_034064705.1). Taxonomy (NCBI): domain Eukaryota; kingdom Metazoa; phylum Chordata; class Lepidosauria; order Squamata; family Viperidae; genus Bothrops; species Bothrops alternatus. The sequence continues at coordinate 4,890,682 of JARGCV010000132.1, read as the reverse complement.
CCTCCTTGTTTAGGGTGACCCGCTCCCTCCTTCATCAGGAGATGAGAGGAGACCCCTTAGAGGGTAGAGCTGAGGATTTCGGAAAATATCTGCATGATAAAATCGCTCAGATACGGGAAGGCTTTGATTTCAACTGGGTATGTCCGGTGGGAGAGATGGAGTCTGGTCTTGAGACTGCTATCTGGGCTGAGTTTGACCCCATGACTCCCGAGGACGTGGACAGGTTGCTCGGGGGACTTAGGGCGACCACTTGTTCATTGGACCCGTGCCCCTCCTGGCTGGTGTTGGCATCCCGGGAGGTGGTACGAGGCTGGTTCCAGGCAATTATTAATGCTTCTTTAAGTGAGGGTGTCTTCCCTGCCGCCTTGAAAGAGGCGGTAGTGAGGCCCCTCCTTAAGAAGCCTACCCTGGATCCAGCTGTTTTATCAAATTATCGTCCTGTCTCCAACCTTCGCTTTCTTGCTAAGGTTGTCGACGGCGTGGTTGCCCGACAGTTCCCGCGACACCTGGAGGAATCATTATACCTGGATCCACACCAGTCGGGCTTCAGGCCTGGTTACAGCACGGAAACAGCATTGGTCGCGTTGGTGGATGACCTCTGGCGGGCCCAGGACAGAGGTTGTTCCTCTGCTCTGGTGCTATTGGACCTCTCGGCGGCTTTTGATACCATCGATCATGGTATCATGCTGCAACGGTTGGAGGGGTTAGGTATAGGGGGCACTGTTTTGCAGTGGTTCTCCTCCTTCCTCTCCGGCCGGATGCAGTCTGTGTTGACAGGGGGCCAGAGGTCGACCCCGAGACCCCTCATATGTGGGGTACCTCAGGGATCGGTCCTCTCGCCCCTACTGTTCAACATTTATGTAAAACCGGCTTCCGGTGGCTCCGCCGGCGTCGCTAGAGTCTCCACTGTGAGGCTCTGTTCCCTGGGTTAGTAAAACCGCTAAAAACAGCGTTCATCAGCTGTTTGTCGCGGCGGAAAAACCCCTCTTCGGGCGAAGAAGAGGTGTAGAGCTGCAAGAGTAAGGTTGAGCCCCTCTAAGATCTCTGGAATTAATTTCAGAGACGGAGAGGGTGTGCTCCCTAGGCACTTGGAATGCTCCTGCCCAGAGGCGCTTCTGTCGGCTGACAGAAACAGACGTCGCGACTGCCTCTGCTTTTAAGAAACAAATAATAAGGATCTTATACAGACGGAGTGAATACAGGAGTTCTTTGAGTAACGCAAGTATTTTGCTACTTTGTTTCTGCCTATGTAACTATTACTTTTTTAAATCAACATAATCCTTTCAAGATGGCGATAGTTCTTTGTCCTAAGTGAAAGTGCTGGAAAGTGAAACTGAACTTTCTCTTCTTTTGCGGAAGTGAAGCTTGAGAAACCATTTTGACTTGAATTATTTACTAAATCACAACGTAACTGGAACTTAAAATAACTTAAAATAAATTAAGAAGGGAGGAAAATCTGGCAACTTAAGAAAAAAAAATTTCTTTTTAAAAAATGACGACGAGACAGAAGGCAGCTGTAGCGAAGGCGGCTATACCATCTCCTGGGCAGCTAGCAAAATCACAATCTGCACCTTTAGCCCCTGTATCGCAGATTCCGACAGAACCTCAAGCTTCTACACAACCCCCTCCAGAAATGCTTACAATGAAAGATCTGCAGACTGCACTGGCCTCTGCATTATCTACAGCATTATCTATAGTAAATGACAAGTTGGATAAGCTGGAGGAAAAGATAGAAGAACAGAAAAAAGATTTTAAAGTTATGATAGAATTCAGAGATAAGAGAAGATATTGTTGAAGCTATTAAAGGAGTATGGGACTATACTGTGGGAGTTGAACAAAAGCTGGAAGGCGTGGAGCAACAGATGGAGGAAAAATTAGAGGAAATTAGAAGTGATTTACAGGATCAAACTGTCTTGACACAATATCACCAGATGCAGATGGCTGTTAGAATCAGAGGTTTTAGAGAAATGTCAAAGGAGACTCAAGAGGATTTAAGAAAAATTTTTGTTGAAGCTTTAGCAACTTTTTTGGAGGACACGGTTGAAAATGTGGCTTGGCAGATGGAGCGCATATTTAGGATGAATTCACGTATAGCAGCACAAAGAAATTTACCCAGAGACATTGTGATATATTTCAGTACAAGAAAATTTAGAAACTGGGTTCTTACTAAAGCTTATAATAAACAATTAAGTATTGCTGGTCAAGAAGTACATGTTTTGAAAGAGATACCTCCCAAAATGTTGAGATCAAGGAAAGATTATGCTTTTTTGACAGAGGAGCTCAAAAAAAGAGAGATACAATATAGGTGGGAGGTGCCAACTGGACTTTCTTTATTTTTCCAGAATAACAGATATCGTTTGACCTCAGTTGCTAAAGCGAAGGACTTTTTTGAGAATATATTGATAGGTGGTAAATTTGCATCTCCAAGACTTAAGAGGGCAGCTCTTGAAAAAGATATAGAACCATCTCAACTTATGGATCTTCAACTAATTTCAACATCAGATAAGGACAAAGAGGTAGCAGCGGATCAACCAGTGCAGAGTATTGATATTTTTCAACCTTTGGTTGCTGAGAGGCCCAAGGAACAAAGGCATACACGTGAGGCTATCAAGATTATGGATCAAAGAGAAATAGTACAGCCAACTTACATAAAACAAGCTGCATCGACATCTTCGGAAGCCATGGGAGCAAGGCCTAAGAGGAAGGAGGAGGTGGTTTTGGCTTTGCAGAAGCTTTCACAAAAAGGTCATGTCAAATAAATATTTGACATGGAATGTGAATGGTTTAAATTCTCCACAGAAGAGGAAGAAGATATTTCACTATTTGAAGCAATGTAAAAATGATGTAATTTGTTTACAAGAAACTCATATTAGAATTTCTGATCAGAAATATTTGATAAATAATAGGTTGGGTACACATTTTGTGGCAGCATCTCTAGAGAAGAAAAATGGATTTGTTATTTATGTTAAAAATCATATAAAAGCTAAATTAATAGAAGCAGATAAACAAGGTAGATTTTTAGCTATTGAAATTTTACTAGATGGGAAGAAAGTTCTCTTGATGGGTATATATGCTCCAAACCAGCAACAAGGTACATTTTATAAGTTATTACATAAAAAATTAATACAATTGGATTACAGATCTTGTATTTTGATGGGAGATTGGAACGGTATTCTTGATGTTGGTTTGGATAAGAAAAAGATCTCATCTGTTCCTCAATCGCGCTCTATCTTGCCTAAATCTTTTTTTGATATTAAGGATGATTTTAATCTGTCAGACATATGGAGAGAAAGACATGGTAGGGATAAAGAGTTTACTTTCTTTTCTGATAGACACCAATCATTCTCCAGAATTGATTTTATTTTAACTACTAGTGATTTTATATTAAGTTTAAAGAAAGTAAAAATTTTACCTAATGTATTGTCAGACCATAACCCGGTTATGATGGAATTAATGACTGGTCAGTTTACTAGAAGATATTGGAGAATTAATGAAAATTTGTTTAAATATGAGGCAAATGTGGAAGAATGTAAAAAGGCCATGAAGGAATTTTTTATGTTAAATATGAACAGGGAAACGGCAATAGAAACTGTGTGGGACTCTAGTAAAGCTCATATGCGTGGAATTTTAATTGAAATGAATATAAGGCATAGACGTAAACAAGAGGAAAAAAGGAGAGTGTTAGAAGCGGAAATAAGGAAAAAGGAGTTATTATTAATAAAGAAACCAGATGATAGTAATATTAAAGAAGGGTTAAAGATTTTACGGAAACAATTTGACATGCTGATGGCTGACCAAGTTGCCAGGAATCTACAATATGCTAAACACAATACATTTTTTAATGCTAATAAACCTGGCAGATGGTTGGCTTACACATTAAGGAAGAAACAAAAATCCCGTATAATTTAGAAGGTAGAATATAAGGGGCAAGAAGTATTTCAACAAGAAATTATCAAAAAAGCTTTCCTAGAGTTCTATACCAAATTATACTCTGAAGAGAAGGTTCAAAAGAAAGAGATACTGGTAGATGCCTTTTTAGAAAATCAAAATGTTTTGAAAGTGACACTGGAACAAAGAGATAAATTAAATGCACTGATTACATCAGAAGAAATTATTGCTGCAATTAAGCAATTGAAAATGGGAAAATCTCCTGGAACTGACGGTTTTACAGTGATTTATTATAAGTGCCTACAGGAAGAAATGGTTAAACCTCTGAGAGAGTTATTTGTAAATATCCAAGAGGGGGGTCGGGTACCACCTTCATGGAAAACGGCTTATGTCTCCTTGATCCCTAAAGAGGGAAAAGACAACGTTCAAGTGGAAAACTTTAGACCTATTTCGCTGTTGAATACTGACTATAAGATTTTTGCAAAAATTTTGGCTAATAGATTAATGACAGTTTTAACTCAAATAATTCATCCGGACCAAACTGGTTTTCTACAAGGGCGACAGATGAAAACCAATGTTAGACAACTTGTTAATATATTGGAACATCTGGATAAACATATTCAAGTGCCGGCAGTTCTTATGTTTTTGGACGCTGAAAAAGCCTTTGATAGATTGAACTGGTTATTTTTGAAAAGACTTGTAGTCAAGATGGGAATGGGGGACCAGTTTATCAACTCTATATCAGCAGTATATCAGAAACAAACAGGGCAGATTATTGTGAATGGTCAACTAACAGATTCATTTAATATAGGCAGGGTTGTCCTCTATCCCCTTTATTGTTTGTGTTAACCTTAGAGGTTTTACTGAACAAGATCAGAGCTTCAGATGAATTAAAAGGAGTTCAGATTAGACAACATGACTATAGATTATGCGCCTTTGCAGATGATTTGCTTGTGACAGCTCAGAGGTTGATGGAGATTATTCAAAATTATGGAAGAGTATCAGGTTTTAAATTAAATATATCCAAGACAAAAATGTTGGTTAAAATCTAGGTGATAAATTAAAACAGGATTTGGAAAGAATAACAGGGTGTGAGATAGTTAAGAAAGTTAAATATTTAGGAATTTATATAGAAGCTTCAAATGGGAAATTGTATAAGAATAACTATGAACTTTTATGGAACAAAGTACAATTAGAGTTGGAGAATTGGAAAAAAATTACAATTATCAATGTTGGGAAGGATAGCTGCAGTCAAAATGAATATATTGCCGAAATTTTTATTTCTATTTCAAATGTTACCAATACTTAAAAAGGATGGGAATCTGGAGGAGTGGCAGAAAGGTATTAATAGATTTATTTGGAATGGCAAGAAACCAAGGGTTAAATTAAAAATTATTCAAGATATAAGAGAGAGAGGTGGTTTGAAAGTGCCTAACTTTAAGCTATATTACCATGCAGCAGTTCTAGTAGCAATAAGTGATTGGATTAATTTAACTAATGAAAGAATATTGAATATAGAAGGGTACGGACTATTGTATGGGTTTCATGCGTATTTAGTTTATGATAAAAAGTTGGATAGGGGTTTTAAAGAACATTTATTGAGAAATTCACTGTTGCGTGTCTGGAAAAAGTATTCTTATAAGTTAAATGGTAAAATTACTTTATGGACAGTCCCCAGGCATGCAATAGAGAGTATGAATAGACAACAAATACAGGATGTGGTGCCCTATGAGAAGCTTTTAATTAAAGAAGGGAATAATTTAGAACTGAAATCACTAGATAGGTTAAGGGAAGAAGGAATAGCCCATAATTGGTATTCACATATACAATTTCAGGCTAGATGGCAAAAAGATGTTAAGATGGGTTTTTCTTTAAAGGATGGAAAATTAATCCAACAAGTTAGAGATCAAAGAATTATGCATATTAAAAGATTATACGATGTTTTAATTGAAATTGATTCTGGAAATGAATTAGTTAAAGATTGTATGATTAAATGGGAATGTAATTTTGGACATCCAATTATGATGGAAACTTGGAAAAGGATATAGGTGAAAAATGTAAAATTTACACAAGCTCAGCATTTAAGAGAAAATTTTTATAAAATGTTTTATAGATGGCATTTAGACCCAAAAAAATTATCACTTATGTATTCAAATATGCAACCCAAATGTTGGAGATGTGATTCCATGGACGCTACTTATTTTCACATTTGGTGGACTTGTAAAAAAATTAAGGCTTTCTGGATAAAAATATGGTGGATTCTTCAAAATATATTGAAAAAGCATATTGAATTTTCACCACAGTTATTTTTGTTAGGTATTATAAAAGACTGTACCACCATAGAGACTAAGTTGATTTTGAATTTGATTACGGCGGCAAGACTGCTGGTGGGACAATATTGGAAGACATCTGAAACACCATCTATTGAAGAATGGACGTTAAAAGTTGTGAACTTGGCGGAAATGGCTAAGATATCTGCATATTTGAAGAACCACTCAAATGAACAATTTTTGATGGAGTGGAAAAAATGGATAGATTATACACAGAAGAAATATCAATTGAAGGAATTATATTTGTTTTATAGTTAAATAATTATGTATAAGTAGTTTAGCGGGGTTTCTTGCGTTCTTACCCTGTATTCACTCTGGGAAGCCTGGGGGGGGAGGTGGGAGGGTTTTAATAATTGTTATCTTATGTTTTTTCAACTGTTTTGGGGATGGATATTTTCTTTTTTCTTTTTAGGTAGCAAGGGGTTGCTCGGGTGGCCTCTGGGCACCACATTGGTTGGAAGAAGAAGGAGGAGTGAAGGCTAGGCAAGTAGGAAGAGGGTATGAGGGAGAGGTCAGGACGGAGGTGGGAGGAGGGGATGGAAGTAGAGAAAGGTGTAAGTAGGTTGTTAGAGGGGAAGAAGAGGGGGTTAGTTTTGTTTCAGGAGGATGTGGTGGGGAGGGGGTACCGAGCAGTTTTGTTTGATTGTTTGGTAATTGTATATGTATTGTTTACAGTTGAATTATTATTTTATCTTTTGTTAAAAATTTTGTAAAACTTAATAAAAATACCTTAAAAAAACATTTATGTAAAACCGCTGGGTGAGATCATCCGTGGTTTTGGTGTGGAGTACCATCTGTATGCTGATGATACTCAGCTGTACATTTCCACGCCGAACCACCCCAACGATGCTCTTGCCGTGCTGACCCAGTGCCTGGAGGCCGTGCAGGTCTGGATGGGGAAGAACGGACTCAAGCTCAACCCTTCCAAGACCGAGTGGCTGTGGCTACCGTCGTCCCAGTTTAGTCAATTGATTCCTTCGTTGTCTGTTGGGGGTGAAACAGTGGCCCCTGCGGAAAGGGTTCGCAATTTGGGAGTCCTCCTGGATTCACGGCTGTCTTTAGAGGACCATTTGACGGCCGTGGCCGGGAGGATGTTCTATCAGGTTCGCCTGGTACGCCAGTTGCGTCCCTTCCTAGACCGGGACTCGCTATGCACAGTTACTCATGCCTTCGTCACTTCCAGGCTGGACTACTGTAATGCTCTCTACATGGGGCTCCCCTTGAGGTGCACCCGGAGGCTTCAGCTGGCCCAGAATGCGGCCGCGTGGGTAGTGACCGGAGCGTCATGGCGCTCCCATGTAACATCGCTCCTGCGCGAGCTGCACTGGTTGCCGGTGGCCTTCCGGGTGCGTTTCAAGGTGTTAGTGACCATCTTTAAAACGCTCCATGGCATCGGACCCAGATATTTACAGGACCGCCTTCTGCCAGCAAATACCTCCCGCCATCCGGTACGCTCCCACAGAGTGGGTCTCCTCAGGGTGCCGTCGGCCAGACAATGTCGGCTGGCGACCCCCAGGGGGAGGGCCTTCTCTGTGGGAGCTCCAACGCTTTGGAACGAGCTCCCCCCCGAACTCCGTACGATGACGGAATTGCGTTCCTTCCGTCGAGAATTAAAAACATATTTATTCCGACAAGCCGGCCTGGGATAGTAGCTCCAGTTCCAACAAGGCCATAATTGTTTTTAGGGGATTGAGTTTTTAGATTATATATTGGGTTTTTAAATGATTGGGCCAAATTATTTAATTTATTTTTAATAATTTTACTTTTTGTATGTTGACGTTTTTAATTGGGCTGTACACCGCCCTGAGTCCTTCGGGAGGGGGGCGGTATAAAAATCGTAAAAATAATAAATAAATAAATGATGTTCTTAACAACTGCAGTGAGTCGCTTAACAACCATGGCAAAAACGTCATAAAATGGAGCACAACTCACTTAACCACTGTCTTGCTTAGCAATGAAAATTT